>PVIU01006825.1:0-97643 GCA_004026605.1 Ondatra zibethicus
TCTTACAAACCACAATCCCAGAGAATTGAGACAACAATACGGACACTAAGAGAGACTTACATAGATATAATCTACGTGGGAAGTAGAAAGTATAAAAAGACAAGATCTCCTGAATAAATTGGGAGCATGGGGACCTTGGGGGAGGGTTGAGGGAGGGAGGGATGTGGCAGGGAGGGGAGCAGAGAAAAATAAAAATAAAAAAAAATTAAAAATAAAACCTTAAAACTAAACCTCTATTTGAACAGGCTTATGGAGCAAGCCTAACATTATACTGGTAAAGCAAGAGGCCTGGGTACCAGTGCTCATACACAAAAGCCAACCGCAAGAACAGCATGGGACGACCTACCAAAGGACGTTCCTATCTAGAGACAACTGGAAAAGAGGTGAATCCAAGAAAATGCCACACTCTGGAAACAGAGGCTCTGCCCTAACGCCTGGCTTTCTTTGGGTGGACAAGAGCAATGCTTAGGCTGAGAAGATGATGGGCCTGCATTCATTCATTCTGGGTTCCGTTTTAGTTTTACACGGCTAAGACAACTCATCATGATATGCCATTTAAAACCAAAGGCTATTTTGCTCTTTAGTAATTTTGAAAAGTCAAAGATCGAGATTTTAAGGAGAAATCTGTGGTTTTAAAAATCAAATGCAATAATAAATACAATCAAGAGCAAAAAGGACATACGTTATATGGGTCAGTCTATGTAAAAGGCCCCCAATAGGCAAGTCCCGAGAGAAGGAAATTATCACTGCTTAGGGCTGAGGGCATGAGAGAGGGAAGAAGTAAAGGCTACTGGGGAAAGGATTTATTTAGTGGGGAGGAAAATTTGTTAAGGCAGAGCGAGGGGACAGCTGTACAACATTAGAGTGTACTAAACAGCAGTCAACTGAACACTTTAAATCAAGATAGATTGTAGCTCAGTATGGGAATACATGCTGCAGCCCAGTTTCTGGAGGCTAAAACAGAAAAACTGTTAGCTTGAGGTCAGTCTGGACTACACAGTGAACTCCAGATCAGTCTGAGCTACACAGTGAGATGGTGTGTGGGTGAATGTCTGTGTGTGTGTCTGTGTGCATGTGTGCCTCTGTGTATGTGTGTGTGTGTGAATTACATGATAGAAAATCATTTTTCAATTTTACAAAAAGGGATACTGCAAAAAATTCAAGTTAAATGTTTTTAATGTGAAGAAAAGATATAATTTGTAACCCATGCTTGGCATCTATACTAGCCATGTTTTATAATTTTGCATTGTCTAAATTTTATATTCTTAGCAATTTCATCTTTTGTTCTATCACTAACGGAAAAAACATGATCTTCTTTCTTTATAAATGTCTTGATAATTATTTTAATTTTATTTTAAGCATGAGGTTATATAAGTTTAAGATTTTCTAGCCTTTTACTATTGTAGTGACTTTGTGTCTCAATTCACCTTAGGCCAATTTTACTTGAAACCAGCACTGCTAACCCAGTTCCGTTTCCTATTTGTGTGCTAATAGATAAGCATATACGTGTACATACACATACACACTGTTATGTCCAGCTGACAACCTCTGCCCCTTTTGTTTTTATTTATTGTGTCTGTGTGTGTGCATGTGCCACCATGAACATGTAGAGGTCACAGGACAGCTGTTAGGAGGAAGTTCTCACCTTCATTATGCGAGTACCATCTTAGCCTTCTTTTTTTTTTAATTTTCTTTCAGATTTATTTATTTTATGAGTGTTTTTGCCTGCATGTATAGCTATGCAAACATCCATGTAGCGCCTGAGGAGCTCAGAAGAGGGAGCTGGATACCCTGGAACTGGAGTTACAGACAATTGTGAGGTGCCATGTGGGTTCTGGGAACCAAACCTGGGTCCTCTGCAAGAGCAATAAGCGTTCTTAACCACTGAGCCATCTCTCCAGCCACATCTGCCTTCTAATTCAAATATGTCCTGTTTAAATTGACTCAGATTACTGATTCTGTACTTAACTTAATACATGATTCTTTAGCTTAATAACTTAGAAATCAGAGACTGTCTTTCAGTTCATTGAAAAAATTGATTCCCAGGCAGTAACAGCAACACGGGCTTTACTACCTAAACGTCATACACTTTGTTACAGGCTTTCTTACTGGCATGACCTCAGACTTTTCACATTATTGCTATATCTTGCTGGTCTGCTCAGTGCTGCATGCCTGCGACCATAGCACTCAGAAGGCTGAGGCAGAAGGACTTGAGAGGGTTTGAGGCCGTCCTGGGCCACAAACAAGGGTCTGCAGACACAGTTCCATGGTGGAGTTGCTTGCCTAGCATGCACAGAGCCCTGAGCTCAATCTCCAGGCCTACAGGGGAGAAAATGGTTATAGTCTGGCATTCAAGTGTTCTTCCGTAAGCAGAGGAAATGAAGCAGCTGGGTGAGGCAAACACTGCTGTTAGAGGAACAACCTGACCTTCTCATTTGTGGGCACTAACTGCTTTACCAGACGTTGGACAGGAAGCTATTACACAAAGTCATGTTACTCTACATTGTGAGACACAACAGAATTCTCTATGAGAAGTGTGAGCACAGTTGAGGGCAGCAGAAACTGACTACAGGCCCAAAGTGTTTTCCCAGGTACTGGCTGATGTGACAGATGTGCCCATCACTAAGGCAAATGTCAAACTGCCAGTAGTGTCCTCCTAACACGGAGCAGATATTTCATAGCTTCCAATGTGTAACATAAGAAAAGGGCGGCTTAGAATAGAACTCAGTGGTAGAGTGCATATCTAGCACGTGTCAGGCAAAGGGCTTGATCTCAGAACCACAGGATGAGGGGGCAAAGCTGATTTCAGTCAACGAGAAACAATGTCAGACTTCTGATGCTCTCTCATATGCCTCAAAATAATAACACTGAACTGAGAAAGAGACCAGCATAGGAGAACGGGCTTTTGCTTTTTGAAACAAGGTCTTGCTAGATAGCTCAGGCTGGCATCAAACTCACAGTGACCCTCCTGCCTCAGCCTTCTAAATGTGGAGATTGCAGGTATATATAGTGAAAGTAGGTTTTTATTTTTTTATGTTTATTTATTTATTGTTTGTTTGTTTGTTTGTTTGTTTTTAAGTAAGCTGATATAGACAACCAAGGATGACTCTGAACTTCTGATCCTCCTGCCTCTACCTTCCAGAGTGCTGAGATTATAGACGTACACTGGCATGCTCAGCTTATGCAGTAATGAGGATTGACCCCAAGACTTTGAGGACGCTAGGCAAGCACACTACAGACTGAGCCACATCCCAGGCCACTTCCTTTGGTTCCTGCAGACTTGTTTATTGGAATGCTCATTTTATCATCCCATACAAGATATTTCAGCGATGACTGTGACTATGTCCACAGTGCAAGCCTCTTTTCGACTACACTGAATCCAGTGGGTCTACATGCTAGGCTGAACCCAGGGCTTCTTGTATCCAAGTAGGCACTCTACCCACTAAACTGCATCTCCAGTCCATGAACGGGTTTTTTAGAGCACTCCACTGAAGGACAATCAGAAAAATAGCTGGCCAAAGGCCCTGATACATTACATCTGACAATACAGAGCAGTTTCCCAAAGTTGTTACAGTGTGTTCTTGTGGGGGTGGCAGCGACACAGCTAAGGAAGAGTGGCTAAATCTGGATTGAACCCTGAAGAACCTGACCTAACCTGCCGAGCATGTTAGCTTAGCTTGTGAAGCATTCTGACATCATGTGAACGAGCAGTTAAGGAACAAGACGCCTGGGAAAGAGCACAGATTGGTGGTGTTCCTCCACAGCTGACAGCTGTCAGTGCTTTCCCTTAACAAACCATTTAAAGAGTCTGGGGAAGAACACACAGCTGAAAGCTGTCTGCCAGTTTATGGTCACACCAAGAAAGTTCCAGCACCAAAGCTGGTGAAATCCAAGCTACAGGATTAGAAGAAACTTCCAGACGATGGGGCCTGACAAGAAAACACAGGACTGGGGAGATGGTGCAGCAGTTAAGAACACTGGCTGCTCGTCCAGAGGGCCAAGGTTCAAGGCCCAGCACACAAACAGAGAATCACAACTGCTGGTAACTCCAGTCCCCAGGGATCTGACACCCTCTCTGGCCTCCTTGGACACTGCATGCATGTCATACACAGACATGCAAGCTAAACAGTCATACATAAAAGGAAAATAAATACATCTTTTTATAAATGCTACACAACAGCTGTATGTCTAAATTAATCTTTAAAAGCTTTCAGTAAACAAAATGGAACTGTGCACGATACGGCATGTATGGCTGTCCCTGTTTTCATGGGCAGCATTATTTTTCTACGTGCCATACAGTCATGTGTCCATCCTATCAATGAAACAGGAATCCCAAATGTGAAGTCTACCATCTCCTTTAGGATTTTCTATCTACCTTGCCTTTTAATATTCACTGCCTCTCATTTCTTATTTCATGTGGAGATCAGAGATAACCCGCAGAAGCTGGTTCTCTCCTTCCACCACCTGGGTCGATGAACGGAACTCAGGTCATCGGGCTTGGCAGCAGCGCCTTTACCTGCTGAGCCATCGCAACAGTCCTGCTTCCTTCCTTCTGATCAACGAAAACCATTCTAGCTGGGCAGTGGCGGCGCACACCTTTAATCCCAGCACTCCGGAGGCAGAGGCAGGAGGATCTCTATGATTTTGAGGCCAGCTTGGTTTATGGAGCGAGTTCCTGGACATCCTATCTCAAAAAATAAATAAATAAATAAATAGCAACGACAATGACAACCAAAAAAGAAGAAAGGAAGCTACTTAAAACATATCCCCCATTAGATTTTAATCTTTTCATGCTCATTCTATATATAACTAGAACAATTAAACATTGCCTGGGTCCTTAATAAAGACTCGATAAATGTCGACCGTTACTGTTCCAGAAGAAATGGAAAGTGTTCACGTCCATTAGGTGGAAAAGAAACGACAGAAAAATCTCCTTAAACACCAACATAATGTCAAAAGTGACAGATCCATTTACAGACTTCGGTCAACTGGGAAAAGTATGACTGTCTCACAGAAGAGCTGAGGGAAGGGAGCGGTAACCCAGTCTCCTCCCCTGACCAGGTCAGTAGGTGTGGCCATCTTTCTCCTTTATCATTCCTCTGCTTCCATAACAGACCTCTAAGGAGACAGTGCGCCAACTGCTGACCAGCAGATGGAGCCAAACATTACAGGCTGACACTAATCTCTCTAAGGGCAGAACAACATGAAATCCATTCAACTCACTGTACGGTCCAGGCTGGCCTCAGATTCAAAGCACTCCTGCCTCATCCTTCCCAGAGCTGCGCTCACAGGCAGGAGCCACCACGTCTAGCATGATGCAGTATGATGTGATTTTTTTTTTCAGATTGCCTTGAACTTACTATATAGCCAAGAATGAACTTAAACTCCTTATCTTCCTGCCTTCATCTCCTGAGTATTAGGACTACAGGCATGCATCTCCGCAGCTGGTTCATAAGGTGCCGGCAGCTGAACCAGGGGCTTGGTGCATGCCAGGCAAACGCTTGACAAATAAGTACATCTCCAGCCCCATGATAAGACACCATGAAAGGCATGAGTCCAGAAATCGGAGCCTTCCCCTAGGGATCCAGCGAACCCAAGACAAACCCCCAAGTTCCAAGTCCAGAAAAAAACAAATCAAAGCTCTGAGTCACACACAGAGCCAGACTTCTTAGCTGTGAAATCACTCAAGTAGTCAGTCATCCAGTTAGTATAAACTGTGCAATGTGTGTGTGAGTGTGTGTGTGTGTGTGTGTGTGTTTGAGAGAGAGAGAGAGAGAGAGAGAGAGAGAGAGAGAGAGAGAGAGAGAGAGAGAGAGTATTCACATGCAGGCAAAGGCTGGGGCTACAAGTACATAAGGATCCTGCCGAACTCTTCACCTGAGTTCTGGAGATTTGAACTCAGATCCTCACGCTTGCACACCATTGCCTTCTTATCCATTGAGTCATCTTCTTAGCCCTGCCCCTATCTTTACGAATCCTTTTCCTTCCTTCATTTTTTTTTCCTCTTAATTTTCCCCTCCCTTAATCCTCTCTTTTGCTCTTCTTTTTAAGGTTGAAGTGTGCTTTCTTTAAACCAATGTGTTAAGTACCCACAACAGGAAGCAAAGATAAAGAGGACAGATGCTTCCTCACTGTGGAAGCCTTTAATATAGTAAGAAAGGCAGGTGGTTCAATAAGCAATTTAGAGAGGGGAAAGTTACTTTTAAAACAATACACAAAACAGCCATTTTTCTGTTAATGAAAAAATTGGCAAATTTTATTTATTTATTCATTTAGTTTGTATGTGTGGGTGTTTTGCCTACATGTGTGTCTATGCACCATGTATATGTAGTACACACGGAGGCCAAAAGAGGGTGTCAGATCCCCTGGGACTGCAGTTACAGCCAGTTGTGAGACACCATGTGGGTGGTAGGGCTCGAACCCAGGTCCACTGGGAAAGCAGCCAGTGCTCTTAACTGCCAAGCCATCTCTTTAAAAAAAAATTTTTTTTAAACTAAGCTGAGCCCAGCATGTAGTAGGCTAAGACATACGGATGGTAGCAAGTGTGAGGCTAGCCTGGACTACAGAGTAAGACTGTGTCAAACCACCAAAGCAGAACGAAAGCTGAGCTATTAAAGTGGTTTTCAGGGATAGACACAGTCTGATGACTCAAATGTCAAATGCCTTTTAAATCCAACGAGGAGGCTCCAAAAACACTGCAGATGGGAGAGAACTTGCTTAAGAGTTCCGGGACTGCACAAAACTAGGCATGGTGGTTCCTGCCTTTAATCCCACTGATAGGAAGAAGTTGAAGGGTCAGAAGTTTAAGGTCATTTTCAGTTCCACAGTGAGTTCAAGGCTGGTTGGAAGTTGTTAACACCATACCTGGCCATGGCCAAGTATTAAGAGGAAAAGTACAAGAGCTTGTAAAAATGTAAGCACACTTCATAGACATAAAATCTTTATCTCCTGCCTATAAACACTAAACTCCTGAACGACTCTTTAGATCCTTCCTCACTTAAAACTGCAGTCCCTGAATTGCTGTTTCATTTTCTCAAGGTTGTTCATTTCAATTCACTTTTTTTACACCAAAATAATAACTGAATCTTGTATCCCAGGCTAGCCTCCAACTCCTACCCTCCAGCCTCTACCTACCTCCAAAATTCTAGGATTACAGCTGTGTCCCACAACACCTGGCCATCAGAACCATTTCAATGACAGAATATAGTGTCTGTAAATGTTTACAAGGAAACTTTAGAAAAAGAGTATTGGCATGCCTTGAGGGTAGGTATTTCTAGAGAGGATTTGAGGAGCATTGTGAGGCACTGATTTCAACTCTAATGCTGCCCCCCAAAATGGTATACTTAAATTATGCTAGGGCCAGTAGTGGAAAAAAAAAAAACTTCATTGACAGATTGAAAGCTAAGTGACTTTAAACAATCAGCTCCTTTCAACCAGCAAAGCAGGCAAACCGGTGTCCTGTGTGACCATCCTGAATGCAAATACACCAAGAGGGGACACACTTATCATCACAGTCGCTTTTGATGACGGGTCAGGTGACACCCTTGGGAAAAGGTCTCTATCATCCTGGTGTCTTGCTTACGTAACTGCCTGCAGCTGGATAAATGTCAGCTCACATCTACACGGCCATCAGTTGCACAACAGATATCCACTGAGAATGTATGGGTGGTGGTTTTGAAATAACCAGAACGAACCTCCAAACAAGAGAGAGGTGCCTCTGTCATGAATCACAGAATGAAAGAAAAACAGGGCCAAGCACCAGGGCATAGGCCGGGAATCACACCAGAGGCAGGTTAGTTCAACACCCTGGCTGCATTTTAAGTTCCAGACCAGCCAGGACTATATAGCAAGATTCTGTCTCAAAAAAAAAAAAAAAACCAAACAGAGTTGGAAGAAAAAAAACCCAGTAACCCAAGAAAATAACAGAAATGTAATATAACCAACAGACTATTTCTTTCTCTAGGCAGTGGTCAGGCTAGAGGTCTGCACCCATCATTGAAGTCACTGCCAAGGCCCCAAGCTCAGAGGCAAGAAGAAGAAGCCCCTCTACCTGTGGCAGAAACTTCTGGTCCCCACTGATATCCAAGTCATTCCTTCCTTCTCAGTGGTACAAACTCCACTTTTTTGAGGGTAGTCACATACCCAGCTATGCTTCTTTGAAGCCTGAGCTTTCAGTTGAGAGAGTCTCCAAAGAGACAATGCACTTTTCTTTGTCTTTGCTTTGCTGCTTGGAACCCCACTGTAACAGTGGAGGCCTGGCAGCCATCTTTGATTCTGAGAACTATGGAAAGCCTAGGGGCAACAGATCAAGAACTAGGAGATTAGGTCTCTCAGACTACTTTATGAAGTCACTCTGCCTATTCTCAACTATGACTTCAAGAGATATTTTAGGGGCTAGAGAGATGGTTCAGCCCTAAGAGCACTGGCTACTCTTCCAGAGTACCTAAGTTCAGCTCCCAGCATCCATATAGCTGTTCAGAACCCCCTGTAACTCCACTTCCAGGGATATGACACCCTCCTCTGGTCTCTGGGACACCAGGCACATACATGGCACACAGACATGAATGCAGGCAAAACACACATGCACATAAAATAAAATTTAAAGTTAAAAACAATTATTTTATAGACTAGAGAGATGATTCAGTGCTTAAGGGCACACACTACTCTTGACCTAAGTTCCATTCTCAGCACCTATGTTGGGTGGTTCACAATGGGGATCAGATTCCTCTGGCTTCTGAGGGTACTCATGGGAGCACATATATGAGTACACACACGTACACACAACCACACGCACCCCCCCCACACACACACACAATTAATTTCTTTAAAAAAAAATGAATGACTTTAAGCCAGATGTGGTGCTGAATACTTGTAATCCCATCACACAGGAGGCTATGGCAGGAGAACTGCTGCCAGCTCAAGGCCAGTCTGGACTACATGTTTAAGCCACCACAGTGTCTGGGTTATTTTGTTTTATTGTTGTTTATTGTTTTTGTTTTTTATTTATTTACTTATTTATTTATTTATGGTTGTTTTGAGACAGGGTTTCTCTGTGTAGCCCTGGCTGTCCTGGAACTAGCTCTATCGACCAGGCTGGCCTCGACCTCACAGAGATCCACCTGCCTCTGCCTCCCGAGTGCTGGGATTAAAGTTGTGCACCACCACCAGGCTTCCACTACGTCTGTTCCATGTTGTCTTCCCTGTGCTTTATTCCCGTTGGTGGCGGTAGATGTTTTTGTTTCTCACAAAAGGCAATTCTTAACCAAACACTTACCTTCAGACAGGCTGGGAGTTTTAGCTTTTTTTTTTTTCTTTTTTTCACAGATGAGGCCACTGAGATCTCAAGGGGTAAGATGATCTACACAATGTCTTAGCTCCTGGTCCAATTTTTTTCTCTTGGAAAACTGACTCTTGGATTCTAAATGGAGAGAGACAGAGATTAAATATAACAATGAATTATAAATGTATCCTTATTCAGTAGGAACAGTAGGCAAGAATGCCTGCTATTATATACATAGTATACAATTAGTAGGAAATAAAAGTATCAAATTAGCAGGTCAAGGTGCCTTTAATCCTAGCTCTAGAGGCAGAGGCAAGAGGATCTCTGTGAATTTGGGGCCAGCCTGATCTACAGAGTGAGTTCCAGGATAGCCAAGGCTATGAAGAGAGATCCTATCTTGGAAAATAGGGGGGGGGAAAGAAATGAAGAAAGGGGAAGAAGTAAAAGAAAGAGAGAAGTATCACATTTTTATGATCTGTCAGTTTACTGGTAAAATAAACAGTCAAAAGCCAGAACAAACAGATTCTGTTTACAATGCCTAAGTAGCACCACACTGGCCAGAACTCAAGATAAGAGCATTTGTTTTTCTCAGCATAGACATAGACTATACTACACAGACTTTATGACACAGAGAATGGCTACCATGTATTTAAATGCTTAGTGAGTGGCACTATTTGAAAGGATTAGGAGGTGTGGAGGAAAGTGTGTCACTGGGGGTGGGCTTTGAGGTTTCAAAAACATGAGCCAGGCCCAGCGTCTCTCTCTTGCTGCTGCCCGTGGATCTAGATGTAGGACTCTCAGCTCCTTCCACAGCACCATGTCTGCCTGCACACCACCACACTCTCCACTATGATGATAATGGACTAAACCTCTGGATCTGTAAGCCAGCCCCAAGTAAATGCTTTCCTTTGTAAGAGTCACCACAGGCCTAGTGTCTCTTCACAGAACTAGAACATTGACTAAGACACAGGGTAACTTTTTCTTTGTTTTTTTTTTAAACATATTTGTTTTTATTCTATGTGTATGTGTGAGTTCCTGCATGTAACATACATGTGTACCACTTGGTAGTCCTGGAGGACAGAACTGGATTTATAGGCAGTTGTGAGTTACCATGGTGACAAAACCCAGGTCCCCTGAAAGAGCAAGGAGTGTTCTTAATCTCAAGCCATCTCTCCAGCCCCAAGAGCAACTCGCTCTGTTAAGTCTCTAGCTGGGAAGTCAGGTATGGTGCTACTTGCCTGTTGATCCAGCATGAGGGAGAAAACAGGAGAATCAAGGCCATCTTTGGCTATATAGTGAATCTGAGGCCAGTCTGGGCAAAATGAGACTGTCTCAAAAAAAAATTTAAAAAGTAACAAATTCTTCTTTTTTTAACTTCTACTATTTCTTTGAGGTTTTCACATAATGCATTCTGTTTCTGCCCATCTCCTCCCATCCCAAATCTGCCCCAAGCCAAACAAACAAAACAAACCAAAGCAAAACAAAAAAGAAGAAAGGGGGGATTGTCATGGAAGAATTAGCAAATTCTTAACTTTAAGTATTTCTTTATACTTACCACTACCACAATTAACTTGGAGATGGTAAAATGGCTAGAGGGTAAAGGCACTTGTCACCAAGCTCGACACACCTGAGACTCAGAACCCAAATGGTAGAAGAAGAGAACTGACTTCTGAAAGTTGTCCTCTGACATGGTACACACATACAAAATAAACATTAAAGTATTTTAATTAGCTTGCCCCAGTTTGTCACAGATCTGTTGTTGTTATTATTATTCTATTTTATGTGCATGTGCCTACATATCTTTAGGTGCACAATATGCATGCAGGTGCCTGTGGAAGCCAGAAGGGGTTGTCAGAGCCTCTGAAATGGAAGTTAGGCAGTTGTGAGCAGCCTGGTGTGGGTTCTTGAAAGAGCAGCAAGTGCACTTAACCACTGAGCCATCTCTCCCTGCCACAGAGATCAAAACCAGTGCATTCTAAAGACTCAAAGCCTTTTCTGAAACCCCACTACATACAAGATACACATGTCTAAGTCTTTCTATAAAGTTTGCAAAAAAAAAATAAGCAAATCAAGCCTCTTCAAATTTTAGTAACAGATACCTTTTTAGGCAAATGTGCAGGTTATATTTTTGTACATGACTTCAATACAACACTGATGAGCATACAGAGGGAAATCCCATATCACAGCACAGAATATTAAAAATAAACAAAGAAACAGCTCATTGAACCCTAGCCTCATTCATTTATTTGCCAGCTACTTGCACTTTCCCCACTCCTGCCCAGAAATAAAATGGATGTTAAAGCAAGAGCTCTAACCCGAGCTGTATCCTTAGTCTGTGACTTGATTTTCTGAGCCTTGACTTTCCTAACCATAAAACTGAAAGAAACTGGGCATGAGGGCTGCAACCTGTAATCCCAGAATTTAGGAGGACTGCCTTAAATGTGAGGTCAGCCTGGGCTAATATTGAGTTCCATGACAGTCTGGGTTACATATAACATGCCTTTTAAAAAATTAAATAAGATTAAATTTATTACATTTTATTAATAAATATAAATTATTTTCAACCCATTTTAATTTTTTAAACTTTTATTCGTGTGTGTGTGTGTGTGTGTGTGTGTGTGCCTGGAGAGGCCAGAAGAGGGTGTCAGATCTCCTGCACTGGAGTTACAGGTGGTTGTGAACTGCTGGACACGGGTACTGGGAAACCAATAAAGATCCTCTGGAAAAGTTAGCATTCTGAACTGCTGAGCCAGTAATCCAGTCCACATATTATCATTTTTAAGAATTCTTTTTTCTTTTTACTTCATGTATATGAATATGAGCTCCATGACATTCAAATCGAAGTCAGAGGACAACCTGGAAAAGTCGGTTCTCTTCTCCCACCTTGCCATGGTTATGGGGACTGAACTCAGATCATCGGGCTTGGCAGCAAGCACCTTTACCCTCAGATGCATCTTGCCAGCCCTTCAATATATGTTAAAAATAAAAACCTGGCACTTGATCCTTCCTGCTCCCAAATACTCAAAGAAATATTTTGCAGACACCAGTCACTAAAAGGGTCCTTAGAAAGTAGGACACAATTTTAACATATATTGTTCTACCATTTGGCTGAAGAGACATACAAAACATACCCCGAAACAAAGACACTAGAACAAATGGCCATAATTAATAACCACTGATTTGAAGTGCCCTAACTGCCTTCTTGGGATTTCATTTCCATTTCTATTTAGGGAAGACAAACCAACTTGGCAAAAAAACATGCTGAAAGCTAGGCTTGGTGGTACACATCTATAATCCCAGCACTCAGGAGGCTGAGACTGAAGGATTGCCTCAAGGCCCAGGCCAACCTGGGCTACATATAGGGTTTGAGTCTATCCTGTCTAAAACAAACAAAAAGTATACTGAAAGACTATACAAATTGTGTTAGGGTTGGAGAGATGGCGGTTGGGGAAATAGGGGTTAAGGAGATGGCTGTCAGTAAACTGTTTGCCACGTAAGCATAGGACCTGAGTTTGGATCTCAACCACCCACATAAGAAGCCAGGCAGGCTGCATGCCTATAACCCAGCACTAGGGAAGAAGAGACAGGAAGATCCCTGGAGCTCATGGCCAGCTACTCAGGCCACACAGGTGAGCTCCAGGTCTCAACACATAAAGTAGAAAGTGATAGAGGCACTGAAATGCACCTCTGGCCTACACACACACACACACACACACACACACTCTGTATGAAATGAACATTAAGTACCTGGGGAGAACAGAGACATGTAAACACAACAGGGGCTCCACCACGGGGTGGTGGGTAAAATCAGAAGAGTCTAAAAACAGCATCTGTAAACCCACAAGGACACAGAGAGGAGTTTTAAAATTTATTTATGATGTTTGTGGGGAAGACAAAGGAGAACCTGCAGGAGTTGGTGCTCTCCTTCTACCATATGGACCACAAGGATCAAACACAGAAGGTCATCAAGCTTGCCATCAAAAGCCTTTATCCACTGAGCTATCTAAATGGCTCTCAGAAAGGAATTTTTGACCCACACCAGACAAATGAGATGTTGGAGAGTTTCTATGCTTACCTAATAACTAGAGTGATACTAAGATTTCATTTATAATTCTAAATTTCCATGATTTTAATATTCTACACTATTAATTGTGTTAACTAAGGAACATGTGTTCGAATATTCATTTATTAGCTGCTGAATTTGCTTGAGTTTTAGAAAACTATATCGCAGTTTAAATGAGGAAAACTCCTGATGCAATATCTAAGAAGGAAAGATAAGATAATCTGCGTATTGCTAGAGTCCAGTTACTTAACAAAAACAGCCAGGGAAGACCTTAAGAAGCAATTCAAATAGCCAAAGGCTATCTGGAACAAATGCCTGATACAATCCTGTGCCTCTTGAGTTTCAGACAATCATCTTTAGGGCTATCATCTCAATATTTAAAGCTTTCCTATAGGAAAATCCCACAATCAAACATAACTTACTATAACAATTTCATTTAAATAAAAAAAGAGAGAGAAGAAAAGAATGGGCTGGAGAGATGGCTCAGAGGTTAAGAGCATTTCCTGTTCTTCCAAAGGTCCTGAGTTCAATTCCCAGCAACCACATGGTGGCTCACAGCCATCTGTAATGAGGTCCGGTGCCCTCTTCTGGCCTTCAGGCATATACAATAGACAGAATATTGTATACATAATAAATAAATAAATAAAAATTTCATTTAAGCCGTGTGTGTGTGTGTGTGTGTGTGTGAGAGAGAGAGAGAGAGAGAGAGAGAGAGAGAGAGAAGCTCCTCCTGCCTCAGGCTCCTCTAATAGCTGGGATCGTGTGAGTCACAGCTTCTTGCCTTTTGTTAAAATCAGGGTGTGTTTTTTGGGGGGAGGAGGGAGTATTTATATTATTCATCCACAAATTTAACAGAGCCTTAAGTCAGAAACTTAGATAAATAGCATTCAGCATTCAATTTGTGTGCGAGGTACATTAACCAGTATGAAAGGTATAAATCAACAGAACAAGAATTCCTGTTCATTTTCGTTCTCTCTCCCTCCACCCCTTTCTGATTTTGCTAAATAATTGCCATGTAAAACCGCTGCCTGCATCAACCACAATAACCACATCAGCCCACCGAGTTAACATTCAGCAGGTGCAACAAGAAAGTAACATTTTTCCCTTCCCCTAAATCGAAAGGGCTCCTCTTTCGCCTAATTTGTCACTTTGGGGCAAACGATACTACCGCTGGCATGAACTTTCTCCTTAGTGGCAGAGATGCTGGCTTCACATACCCCAGGGAAGAGCTATGTTCCTGGGCCTACCTTTGCTCCGCAGCGATGGTGGTGCGGAGCATCTATACTGAATTGATGGGTCCAGAGTCCTCACCCAGTGGGCATCCCCCTCGCCCATCGACCCCGCCCCGGTCTGAGTCCAACACCTACCCCGCCAGCTTGTGCCACCGACCCTGAAGAAAGCCGAGGTGCCCCGCAGCAAGAGGAGCGGTGGAGAGAACCGGGCGCTTGGGGCTACAGCTAGGAGACCCTCCCCAGCCCTGCCCGCCCCCAACTCGGCCCTCTAAGCTCACAGCTTGAGCAAGGCAAGCGAGGACCTGCGTCCTTTCTCCCGGGAGCCGCCCAGCCTTCCCGAGGTCGGGATTTGCACCCAGATAAGCGCCACTGACCTTCTCTGCAGGGTCTCCGCGCGAGGCTAAGGCGACTGATGCCCGCCGCGCGCACACCGGTCTTTCCCAGCCCACGGCCCTCCGCCGCGCTCTATTCCACGGCCTCCTGCGCGCCCGCCTCCTGGTTGCCATGGTGACTGCCTCCGCCCCCGACAGTCGCTAATTGGTCCGGCTCCGGATCACGGAGGACGCCCATTGGTGAATTGGTCCAGGGACTAGCCTACGCGAAGGAGCTTGGGGAAGACCTAGCCAAGAGGGACGTGGCGCTTTCCGATGCCGGTGAGGAGGCCGCGCCTCTTCCTTCACTTGCTGTCCTGGACTAGCTTGTGGAGCGGGACTTAGGCGGTGAGGTGCTGCCCGGGGATCTCCCACAAATTTGAGGGATAGCCAGGCTCTTGGTCTGGGGCCTGTGCATACAGCGCCCCGAGTGGTGAATAAAAAAGTGCCAGGCCTCTTGCGGGTTCAGAGCCTCTTTCTTGGAGGGACTCAGAATGGTATTTAACCATACTCCACCCTTATTATCCTGGGCCTTGAGTCACTGTGGCTTAATTGCATCTACCTCATTTTTATCTTACGCATATCTTCAGATACAGCTTTCTCTACTCTCTGCCCCATGGAGCAGAGACATCCTCATCTCATTTTAACCATGGGCTCTTAGATGTACATGGTTGGAGGGTTAGAAAAGCCTTGAGAGCCTTGGGCTGGTTTTGAAGCTTGAGTGCTAGTTACTTACACCTTACTGATCTTTCATTTTTTCACCTTAAAAAAAAAATGGCCCTAGGTTGTGTACTACTGGTCTCCTGACTGCAATGAAAAGCTAACAAAAACAATTAAGGAAAGTAGGGTTTATTTTGGCCGACAGTTTAAAGGTGCGCTTCAGTACGGCAGCAGAGGCAACTGGTCACAAGGCATCCCAGTTAGGAAGCAAACAGGTGAATACCGATGCTTAGTGCTCTGTGTGTGTGTGTCTGTCTGTCTGTCTGTCTCTGTTTTTCTCTAGTCCAGTAGATGACCCCAGTCTACAGTGGATTGAATCTACAAGTATAGAACCCACAGATACAGAGGTAGGCAAACTGCAGTGGAAGCCACTGTTAGCCAGATGCGACATAGGTTAATGGCTGCGGGCACCATAAGGGACCAGACTTCCTCTCTTGCAACACTCAGCTTGCTTCTAATCCATCATTTGGGGCAAGGTATGAAAGCACTGTGCTTCTATTTCCTTTTGTGCAAAATGGGGACAGTAACACACACACACACACACACACACACACACACACACACACCTCCCACTTACAGCATAGCCAACCAATAGAGAAGCGGCTGGCACACTGAAAGTGGTAACTGCCATTCTTGGGTTGGTGATTGAACTAAGACTACACACTTAAACACTTCTCATGCATTCACTTAGACTAATATTCCAAGGTTAAGCTACTTTTGTGTTTTGAGGGATACATGTCTATTTGGGGGGTGGGGGGGTTGGCTCTGATTCCAGTGAAGGGTTAATAGCAGAGACATATATAAGGAAATGGACAGGTTGAACATAATGATACTTGAGGAAGATAAAAAGTTATGGTGTAGAGATACTAAATTTCTACTTGAAAAACATGAGAAATACTACATCATAGGTAACCTTGAGTTGATTTTACATCCCAACACTGTGGAAAGTACTAGACTTGACAGGCATGGTGGTCCACACCTTCAGCACTAGGATTTGGTAAAAGGAAGCAAGGGGATCAGGAATTCAAGGTTAACCTGGGCTGTGTAAGACCCTGTCGTATGAAAGAAAAACAAACAAAATACTAGACTGTAAACACAATGAAGGCAGGAACTATTAACTGTTGCCTAGCATAAGAACAGATACTGTCTGAACCAGGAACAAAAACTCCACCAGTGTAGCTTTTCTAAGGACGGACCTTAAAAGCTGTGGTGCTATCTGGATGATTCATAGAAATCCAATGGAGAGCAGCAAAACCTGGCAAGCGAGATGAGATTCACCCCCATGATGTAATAAAAGGAAGACGATAATGGAGTATGGTGACTGAGATGTTGACACTTTTCTGGGGTGATGGAAAGAAGACAAGAAAAACAGGATGAACAGTGGCCATGGGGATAAAAGCCTGGAGTGGTGGTTCATGTCTTTAATCCAAGCACTTGAGAGAATGAGGCAGAAGAATCAATGTTAAGTTTGAGGCCAGCTTGGGCAACAGTGTGAGACCCTATCTCAACCTCTCACACTAAACGATACTAAGTAAAAGCAAAGATGAGCAGTTCTAAAATGGATCAAGAAAAATAACAATAACAGCAGTAGAGAACGTCCTTGGTATACTCAAGGCCCTAGTCTTCAACCTGAAAGAAAGAAAGGGAGAAAAAAAGAATGGAGGGACAGAGGGATGGACGGAGGGAGGATCTTGAATGCATCCTCTTATCCAAGGAATTTAAGAAGAAATATTCTTAAATCAAGATGGCTCCGAGGATAACCTTCATTCCATCTCCAGGAACTACATTGTGGAAGAAGAGAATTAAGTCATCCTATAACCGCCACATGTTCACTGTGGCATATGCTGCTCCCCACCCCCATTCCCAGACCCTCCACACATACACACACATTAAATGTAGTTTTAATAAGAGAAATAAATGCTACTTAATAAGAAAAACCTGAAACTTAGGTTTTAGCTAGGATGGAGAATTTCCTAATCGGGAGAAGTATGGAAGAACAGTCAGTACACACAGCACAAGCCAGAATCCATCCCCAACCCTGCCTCAAATGCTTGACATTTGTGCCTGGTCTTGAGTTTGTTTTCTGACTCTTGGCCCGGTGTGTGTTCTGGCAGAGTAACCAATCAGTTCATTAGGTAACCAATTAGGTAACTGAGTGGAGAGGTGGCATGAGCATGGATTAAAGAATGGGGAAGAACTCAGTTTTCTTTAAGAGCTGGCCACTGGGAGTTTGACCATGCTCCAGTGAGCATGGGCAACACAAATTGGACGTTTTGTTTGTTTTAATTTTTTTCATTTTTGTTTCTGTTTCTCTTCCTTTTGGGAGCAGGTCACAAGGGTGGGGAGCTGATTTAGGAAGACTCGGAATTGTGAGGGGTGCATGATGTGAAATTTCCAAATAATACTCAATAAAAATATTATGTCGAGGGGAGAAAAACAGCTCCAGGTTGCTTCCTGCCTTGGGCAGTCCACCCCATTGTCTTTGGAATGTGCCCTTACTTAGCATTATTAACTAAACCCAACTCTATTCCTATTAGCTAATACCACCCAGCAAGCCTCTAGGCAGAGTGGTTCGTGCTGCCGAGATAATGAAGAGTAAATCAGAGGGTCCCTGGCACACTGTGCCACAGCGATGTGTTAAAAGGGCATTTCTACACCTGTAACCTGAGGGTCATATGAGGTGCTGGAGAAGGTACAGGGTAGATTTTATCCTCTCTCCTCGCACACCCTCTGCTTGTTACCTAGGACACCCTGGCTGATTATTACCTTCATGGGATATCACTCAACTTGATCTAGACAAGTTGATTCCTTGATTTCCAAGGAAACCTGGCTCTGCTAAGAAACTCAAAATGAATTTGCGAGAGGCAGGCTAGAAGGAAAGGAAACCTCTGAGCAGCCTGGCACTCTGAGCCCTGCCCCATAGTATAGTGCTCGGTCCCTCAGGAGAGGGGGGTGTAAGAAGCATCTAGCTGGTTGGTTGTTTTGATTCATGTGGGGGGGGGGCAATATTTATGTACATATATGTATACTAATGTTTTCTTACAGCCTCTCTCTGTGTGTAGCTCTGGATGCCCTTGAATTCCATACGTAAAACAAACTGGCCTTGAACTAGTGGCAAACCTGCCTCTGTCTCCTGACTGCCGAGATTACAGACATGTGCCACCATGTCTCACCTATTCTGGCTTTTTTGTTTTGTTTTGGTTTTGGATTTTTCAAGACAGGGTTTCTCTGTGTAACATCCCTCGCTATCCTGGAAGCTCTCTTAATATACCAGACTGACCTCAAACTCACAGAGATTCACCTGCCTCTGCCTACCCAAGTGCTGGGATTAAAGGTATATGCCACCACACCCAGCCTATTCTGACTTATTAATACCACAGTATGCCCCC
Source organism: Ondatra zibethicus (assembly GCA_004026605.1). Lineage (NCBI taxonomy): Eukaryota > Metazoa > Chordata > Mammalia > Rodentia > Cricetidae > Ondatra > Ondatra zibethicus. The sequence goes on from PVIU01006825.1 coordinate 19,056, forward strand.
TTGTATTCTTCTTCCAGGATTCAACATGACATCAGCTGATCAGTTTGTTACAAAGGCAAGCTCTTTGTGTCCAAAGGATTGACCAAGAAGGTAGAGACTAGCTATTACACATTAAATACTCAGAAACTAAAAAACTCAACCGCAAACCATGGGAGCCAAGACTTACAAACAGTATTAAGGTCTAGCTATGAGACAAAATCACCCCACTGTCTGCTTCTGTGGATAGTTTTCTTGGCAGATAATCATATTCAATAGCTACACACATTGCATACACAGTTTCTTTACACAGTGTCTCTGGCTACCTTGAAATGGCAGATCTGAATAGATATTAAAAAACCTTTTACTTCTCAAGATAGAAATCATGAGCAAAGTGCAGTGGCATGCACCTGCCTATTCCAGCTATTCAGGAGACTGAAACAGAAGGATTGCAAGTTTGAGACCTGCCTGGTCTTAAGCAAAATGATCTTAAGATAAAATGTAGAAAGATTGGAGATGTATCTTAGTGGGAGAGTGCTTTCCTAGCATGCTCAGCATCCAGGGTCATATAACAAGAAAATTGTTACTTCTTGGCCCTTTACAGAAAACAAATGAGTCAAAAGATCTAGATAATTCATACAGAATCCTACTTCAGTATCCTTAGTGCAAAAAAAAAAAAAAAACTTTACCTTCATCAAGTCCTCTAATCCATTACCTCTCAGGCTTTCTTATATATACAAACCTCTTGATTATTTAAAATTATTATTATTGTGATTGTATATGTGTGACTGTACATGCATGACATGAGTGGACAGTCAGAGAACAACTTTTAGAGACCGTTCTCTCCTTCCAATTTTAATAGTTCCAGGGACTGAACTCAGGGAAGCAAGCACCTTTACCCACTTAGCCTTCTCACTGGTCCTGAAGGTGTTGATAAAACACAACTTGTGATTAAGTCTGTGAGGCAGCAGGAGATTCTGTTTCTGACTAGCTAGTTCCTGGGGGGAGGGGACTTGATTCCTTTATGTTGTTATTTCCTTCTTTATTAATTATTATTCATTCATTCTTTTATTCATTTATTTGAGACAGGGTCCCTGTATCCCAGGTTAGCTAAAAAAAAAATTCTCAATTCTGCTCCTCCTGCTTCCACGCACCACCACGCCCAGCTCCATTCAGGTTTTAACACCAGTGGCTTCCTGTCATTTCTTCCCTCATAACCTAGTTTAATGTCTGCGACTGATCGATGAAATCTCCCCCGCAGGCATCTGCTCCCTTGCCTTTATTTTGCTCTGGTGCTCTCATCTGATAAAAACTCAGCCTTAGGTGAAGCCGAAGTGCTCCCTCCCTGTGCTGTGGGAGAAAAGTCACCAGATCTGTGTCTCTAAAGTCATAGTCACACTGCCCAGTAACCTCCCAGCATCTCTCTCCAATCTCCTCCCCCCCACCCTCCATGACCATCCCACTCGTCTTTGGCCCTCTTGTCCTCTCCCCCATGGGATTTTAGCAGATAACCTGAATCCCCTTTGTTGAGAACATCCTCAGTCAGTTTGGTCGCTCTACTGTTTTTATTGGGGTGAGGGGTTGTCATGCTCGGATGGAGCTTGAGGCTCACACATCGGACAAGTGCTCTAAGACCGAGCTTCATCACCCAGCCCAAGTTGCTCATTATTTTTGTTTGTTTTGCTTTTCTTTGTTTGAGATGATGGAGAGATAAGGATCATGTGTAGCCCAGGTTAACCTCTATATAGCCAAGAATGAGTGTGAACTCCTGATCCTCCTGTTTCCTGTTCGCCAGTGCTGATATACTCCTAGTGACGTCATAAATCTTGACCTCGAAAGTAGAAAGCACAGAGGTCAAGGACTGGGCAGGAGAGGGAGCAAAGAGCCTTTTCTGAGAACGCTTTCAATTTCTTCCACGGTGGCCCTGCAAATCTCTTCACCTCAGAGTATCCTGGGATAGCCAGTGTCCCACAGAGGGGAAGGCGCTTGTCATGACTGGCTTGTGCCAGGATTACTCCCTTTCTACATTGCTACCCCCACACCAAATTTGGATTCCATTAACAAGGAAGAACAGAGTGGAGTAGTTGGTTAGGCAATAGCACTGTGCTCGCCATATCTCAGAATCAATCTGCAGAGCCTCCAGACTCTTCCATCCTTTTCTCTTTTTGCACATGTGTAATCCAAAAGGCAGTCCCTTTGCTCAAACTGACTTTGTCCGTCTGCCTAATGGCTCCATTCCTTTCTTCCGCTATTCCTCTCCTTTCCTGTAAGCCTGTGCCTATGGTGACAGGGCATCTCCCATCTTTAAAAATCCCTTCCTGCTAGGTAAAGAATGTGATTTTTTTTTAAAGAAAAAAAACCAGTAACATATTAAGTATAGAATTCAGTGCTGTCCTGTGCTGGCTAGTTTCGTGTCAGTATGATACGAGCCAGAGTTGTCTGAGAGGAGGGAAACTTAATTGAGAAAAATGCTTCCATAAGATTAGGCTGTGGCATTTTCTTAATTAGTGATCAATGGAGGCCCACCCCTGGGCTGGTGGTCCTAGTTCTAAAAGAAAGAAGGCTGAGCAAGCCATGAGAAACAAGCCAATAAGCAGCACCCCTCCATGGCCTCTGCTTCAGCTCCTGCCTCCAGGTTCCTGCCCTGTCTAAATACCTGCCCTGACTTCCTTCAGTGACGAACAGTAATGTGGAAGTGTAAACCAAATAAACCCTTTCCTCCCTAGTTTGCTTTTAGTCATGGTGTTTGATCCCTGCAATAGTAACCCTAAGACAGACCTCCACTTGTGCACTGTGGCACGTGTACACACACACACACACACACACACACACACACACTACTAAAACCAATACCACAAATAATAAATAAATTTAATTTCTAAAATTTACAAAAAAGAAATTGCCAAGTGTGATGGTACATGCCTTTAATTACCAGCACTTGGGAGGTAGAGGCAGGCAGATCTCTGTGAGTTCAAAGTCAGCCTGGTCTACATAGCGAGTTCTAAACCTGCCATAGTTACATGGTGAGACCCTGTCTTCAAAAAAATTACAAAATAATTTACAAAACAGTTGAGACAAATCTCCTGCCTCATCCTAAGTACTAGACATGAGCCACCACATTCAGATATTGTTTAACTTTTTTCATTAATTATTTTCAGTTATGCATATGTGTGTTTCTGTTTGTGGGTATGTGTATATGCGTGCAGGTGTCCATGGAAGGCAGAGGTATTATATTATCCTGTATCTGGAGTTGTGGATAGGTGTGAACGTCTGGGGTGGGTGCTGGGAATCAAACTCTAGTACTCTGAAAGATCAGGGCATGCTTTCTTTCCTTTTTAGACTTATTTATTTTATTTTAAATATATGAGTATTTTGTCTGCATGAAAGCTTGGGTACCATGTGCGTCCCCGGTACCCGAGGAAGCAGGCATCTGACTCACTGGAACTGAAGTTTGGGAATATTATGAACTACTGTGTGGGTGCCAGGAACCTAACTTTAAGCCTTTACAAGAGCAGTCCTTAAACACTGAGCCAGCCCTGCTAGTGTTCAAACTTATTCGAAAGTTTCTGTTGAGAGCCAGACCACTCCAAGGCTTTCCCGAAGCCGCCGAAGTATGGAGGAGGAACACAGCTCCTGTCTAAAACCAGGAACACTCTAGTCAGAGCCAGTAATGGCCTGGGGCCAGGGCCCTGGGGGAGCTGATGGAATCCTGGGAACCACACTCTTCCCTCCTTAGGGGCTGTGGTTATCAGTTCCAAGGCTGCTGTGTGCCTGGTCTGTAATGCGCTTGAAATATCCTGTGTTGCTTTTGTGCAGCATTGCTTGGTTACTTCCTGCTGACTTTATCCTGTGTTATGATAGCTTTCTGCTGATTCTGTACTCTTTTCCCCTACAAATGGAATATAAAATGCTGTACTTCCTAATAGACTTGCTTGCATAAGCCGCCAGCCTGTGTAAAACCTCCTGATTCAAATTTTCCTGGTTCCCGTGTGTGTGTGTGTGTGTGTGTGTGTGTGTGTATTCTTTTGGCTTTTTGAAGCAGGGTTTCTCTGTGTAACAGCCCTGGCTGCCCTGAAACTTGCTCTGCAGACCAGGTTGGTGTCGAACTCACAGAGATCCTCCTGCCTCTGCCTCCTGAGTACTGGGATTAAAGGCACGAGCCACCGCCTTCCAGCTTCCTTTCTTCTTTATTATTTCTCATCCCCCGTCCTCCCTCTCAGAAACCTGTCACTGAAGAACAACGTGATGGTCCAAGTCAGTTTCCATTTTCTATGGACGTACTCACCCTTCTCTTACTCTGATATTGTATACTCTGTCTTCCAAAGCCACTTCTCCTCTGAGACTGTTTCTTCATAAAGTTGCCTTTGACTGGACATTTTCTGTTTTCTTCTTCTGTCTCCTTCTTTTATTTTCTTTCCCTTTGTTTCTGGGCCACCATGATGGGAACTGTTCTGCTTTGCTTTGCCCTCCCTACCATGGAGAACTGACAACTCTGAAGCCATGAGCCAGAATCAGCATCTTCTCCCTTAAGTTGCTCTCTCAGGCACTTTGGTCACATTGACACACAGTCTGGCTAATACACATGCCAAGGAAAAGTTTTCTGTGGGAAATGTGGAGGCTTGCTTCTGGAGCCAAGCTGGGAGACATGTGCTTAGCTCGCAGCCTTCTGCTGTTACCTGCTTCAGAGTCCACCTCAGCGTGAGAGCCAAAGTCATGATTTCCATCGGATGTAGCACCAGTTAGTTATTCTGCCAGGCAGTGAACGTGAACAAGCAAGCCGGTAGCTCATGCACCCCCTCTGCCAGAACTCTCTTAACTACAGCTGTTACTCTGGATCCTCCCTTGGCTGACAGAAGTGTGTTTTACCTCACCACCTGCCAACTCCCAACTCAGAATTCTCCTTCCGCCCTTTCCCTATTCCAGAAATTCCCACCTGCCAGATCTCTAACACCCGGCCCTGTCTCAGCATCTACTTCTCTGCAACCTACTCTGCATTCCCTCTGTCCTTATCTCAGTAATAAATGCACTCGGTTGCTCAACTGAAACCCTGTGAGTCAGCTCTGATTCTCCTTCATCCCACATATCCAATCCATTAGCAGGTTCTGTCACTTCTACCTCCAGAATCAGTCAGTCTCTCTGTCTCTCTCTGTCACCGTCATCATTTCTCATGAGTGTCTGACTCCTGCCTCCTCACAGTCCCTGGAGAGATGGCACTACTCCTTAGAAACAGTAGCTTCTCATCTAAATCCCTGAATCCTCCCTGTGCCTGTCAAAGCCCTGCACATCACTCTTCGTTCTGCCTGACCTCCTGCTACCCTTTTTGAGTCACTATACTTTCGTCATGTTGGTTTGTCTGTCCTTTGAAAACCTTCCCACCTAAAACTTTAGATCAAGCTCGTCCCATTTCAGAAGAGTGACTAGTTCTTCTCATTCACTGGAATTCAAGTACTGTTATCTCAGGCTAGCCCACAAGCCACCCAACCCAGTTTTCCTGTCTTCTTGATCACATACTCATTCACATGCATGGGGGAAGTGATTTTTTTTTTTTTTTTTTTTTGGATACAGAGTTTATCTCTCCCTGGCTGTCCTGAAGTTGACTGTGTAAACCAGGCTGGCCTCAAATTCAAAGAGATATACCTGCCTCTATCTTCTGGGGGCCTGGACTCAGGTGTGTGCCAGCATGCCTGGCTCCTTAACTTTTTGTCTCTTTCTCACTAGTATATAAGGCTCATGAGGGTATAGACCACATTTTGTTTATTACACAGATCCCAGTCGACACACATTTGTTGAATATATAATGAATGCAAGAAAATTATCTCAGACGGGCATGGTGGCGCACGCCTTTAATCCCAGTACTCAGGAGGTAGGTAGGCAGATCTCTGTGAGTTCGAGGCCAGCCTGGTCTACAGAGCAAGTTCCAGGACACCCAGGGCTATACAGAGAAACCCTGGCTCAAAAAAAAAAGAAAGAAAGAAAGAAAGAATAAAGCAAATATTATCTCAGACATTATTGCTTTTTTTCTTTTTATAATGTTTTGACAAAGAAATGTAACAGGAGGAGGAGAGGGCTGCTTGTCGTCCCTGCTGGCTAGCTTACACCCAAAATAATCACACAGAAATTGTATTAATTAAATTACTGCTTGGCCCATAAGCTCTAGCCTCTTATTGTCTAACTCTCACATCTTGATCTAACCCATTTCTACCAATCTGTGTAACACCACGAGGTCGTGTCTTACCAGGGAAAAGATTCTAACTAGCGTCAGTCTCAGGCAGGAATTTTATGGTGTCTGACACTCTGCCCTTCTTCCCAGCATTCTGTTCTGTCTTCCTGCCTATCTAAGTTCTGCCCTATCAAAAGGCCAAGGCAGTTTCTTTATTCAAACAATGAAAGCAACACATAGTCAGAAGGACCTCCTACACCAAAGAAATTTCAATTTTTCTTTTGTTTCCCCTTTAGAAAGAAAACAGAAAATTCAACTTCTCCATCTTACTACTATGCAGATTAACATGTAGGAGATAAATATTCATAGCAAAATCCTATTTAGATCTATTTACAGTGGACATAATTACAAGAGGCCCTTTTAAAGTCATGCTATCCCTGCCAGAAAAGGTTGCTAACATACTAACAACAGCGATCCTGCTCCCTATTAGCAATCTTATCAAACCTGCTCCCTCCTTCCCCCGCAGAAGCAAAAAGCGACAATGACAGCAACGTACTGGGCAGCCTTCCCACCTGTCCTGAGGCCAGACTGATGGACTTTCCTGGCAGTGGCAGCTGGAGCGCAGAGTTCCAACAGCAGTATCAAGACTCAAGTCAGGACAAGCAGAGTGTTTCCTCTGCTGTTTGACTGAGCGTTGGTTGAAAGCAGGGCAGCTGAATCTACAGTCGAAGATGATGTTATGCCCCTAGAAAAAGCTCCAGGAAAAAATACTGCAAGCAACCATAGTAGCTGTGCCCAAAACATTAGAGAGATTCAACCAGTTAGTGTGACAGTCAGTGGCAAAGGTCCCCTCCCAGAATATGGAAACAACAAAGTAGCTGTAGATGACAGGGGCTATTTCTCATTTAGAGCCAGCAGCATCCTGGGAAAGCATAAACGTTGAACTGTTTCATCCTGCGAATCATCTCTTGCCTTCCTTTTATGATAAACCAATGATGTCTAAACTAATAACATCCATTGCCTCAAAAGTTTAGTTTTTCTATATTGTTAAAACATTTCTAGATAAAACAATAAAAATTAAAAACGTGTGCTGTACAATAAATGAATCCGAGCACTTTGAGAGACTGCGATAGGAGAATTGAAAGTGTAAGGCCTGCCTCAGGCACAGAAATGAGTTCAAGGTTGGCCTGGATAACTTAGTGTCTCAAAAAAAAATTCAAGCCTATGAATATATCTGAGTGGCAGAGTGAGCCTCTCCAGTGAAATACACAACACACACACACACACACACACACACACACACACACCTCAAAATAGAATCCTGAAGCATATTGTATTCACTACATTTCTCATTTTATGATACAACACCTGACGAGCATCTCAAGAAAGGAAGAATTTATTTCGGCTCACAGTTTACGGAGGGATCCGGCCCATGTTGGTGGGGCAGGCGTGGCAGCAGGAGCATGAGATGGCTACTCATACTGCATCCATAGCCAGGAAGCTGAGAACAGAAAGAGGAGCCAGGCTATAAAACCTCAAGAGCCAACCCCGCCGACCCACTTTCTCCAACAAGGCCCCACCTCCTAAAGGTTCCACAACCTTCCGAAACAGCGTCGTCAACTGGGGATCCAGTGTTCGAGCCCGTGAGCCTGAGTGGAGCACTTCACATTCAATTCACGATACGGATCATTCTACCCATTATAAGGACTGCAACAATTTAGAATAAAATCCAATCATGCAGTAAGAAATGTTACCCGATAAATCTTGTGTGTTACAGTCGTAACTTCTGTTTTATGCCAAAAAAAAAAAAAAAAAAAGAAAGAAAGAAAAAGACTGTAGTGAGAATATACAATGATCAGCTTCATAGTCCCAGGATCTTCCATTCCATAAGATTAAAAACTATGATTTTCCTCTCCCCTTAGGAATAGACAGTCTATCCAATGAGCCAGTTCGTCAGAGGATGCCTGTCATTCTTCACTGTGATAGAAGCTGGGCACTGGGAAAGTAGAACAATTGGCAGAGGTTTTCCTAGTGTGCATGAAGCCCTGGGTTTGCTCTCCAGGCCCGGCATAAACCAGGCGTGCTGGCATGCCCCTGTGACCTCAGCATCAAGCATAAACCAGGCGTGCTGGCATGACCCTGTGACCTCAACATCAAGCATAAACCAGGCATGCTGGCATGCTCCATGACCTCAGCATCGAGGAGGCAGAGGCAGAAAAAAATAAGAAATCCAAGATTAGCCTAGGTTACATGAAATCTTACCTCAATCTGAAGTCAGGCGTAGTGGCCCATGCTTGTCCTTCACGGAGGCTGAGACAGGAAGACTGCCAAAAGGATGGCGCTGTCTAAGCTGGCATCTGGTTCAAAGTTATGTTGGCCAACACACACAATTTTGTGTTTTCTTTCTCCTAGTTAGTTGTCATGCTTGGGGTTTCTGGAAAAAAAGCGAGGATTTTTGTGTTCTCTTGAAATGCTGGAATCCTAACAGCCAGTGGCCTACATTTCTCAGGGCATGTTACAGTTAGTTGGAACAAGGAGTAATGTCCATCTGTTTACCACCATCCACCCTGTAGCCTATATAGTATCTAACTAGTGGTAACAGGAGGTCAGTGTTTGGAAATATACAATAGAAGGGGAAAGAAATCTATGAGGAAAGAAGGGGAACCTAGATTAGAGCCTAGTTTGGTTAGAGCTGAGCCTGCAGCTCTGGCCACAGGTAACATTTCTGCCATTGTGCTGAAGGAGCACATGCCGCCACAAATGCCTTGCTTTGTCATATTGGCAATATTGAGTTGAAAACACTTAAAAATCCCAGTACTGGAGCCGGAAGAGCTGGCTCAGTGGTTACCAGCACTGGCTGCTCTTGCAGAGAACCTAGATTCTGTCCCCAGCACCACATGGTGGCTCACAACCCTCGGTAGCTCCAGTTCTAGGGGATCTGATGATTTCTCTGACCTCCAGAGGTATAAGGCACACATGTGATGCACATGTAAACACACGGGCAAAAACAGTCATTCATATGAAATCATTTTTAAACAAAAAACAAAAACCAGTACACTAAAGACTGGGACATGGAGAGTACCACAAATTGCCAGATAGTGGTGGCACACGCCTTTAATCCCAACACTTTAATCCCAGAGGCAGAGGCAGTGGATTTCTGAGTTTGAGGCCAGCCTGGCCTACAGAGCAAGTTCCAGGACAGCCATGGCTACAGAGAGGAACCTTGTCTTGAAAAACAAACAAACAAATAACGAAAAAGAGTACCACAAGTTTCAGGCGGCCCTGGACTACACAGTAGATTCCAAGCCAGTCAGCGTTACAGAGTGAGACCCAGGCTCAAAACACCAAACAGAATAAAAGTGCTTGGGACAATTTGTAGGTTCAAGATGACTCTGATATGTTTCTTTAAGTCTTATTTATTATTTTCTATGTATGTGTTTGCCTGCATTTGTGTGTACTGGCACTGGCATGCATTGCCCATAGAAGCCTGTAGGGGGTGGGTGTCAGATCCCCTAGCACTGGAGCTAGAGGCAGTTGTGAGTCACCTGTGGGTGCTGGGAACCAAGCCCTGGTTCTCTGCAAGAGCAGCAAATGCTCTTAACTGCTGAGCCTTCTCTGCAGTCTCCACATTCTTTTTCTTAAAAGCAGAAATGTAGTCGTGATTTCTATAAGAAAATACCCTTTCTATAAAGTTGTTTTTGTTTTTGTCATTTTGGTTTTTTTTTTTGTTTTTCAAAGAAGAATGTCTATGTGTAGCCCTAGCTGTCCTGGAACTTACTTTATAGACCAGGCTGACCTCATACTCAGAGATCCACCTGCCTCTGCCTCCCAAGTGCTAGGATTAATGGGGTGTCTCACCACCGACTGGCTATTTTTTATTAACATTTTAATTAAAATACAATTGTATTATTTCCCCCTTCCCTTTCCTCTCTTGAAGCCCTCCCATGTACCAACTAGCTTCCTCTCAAACTCATAACCTCTTTTTCTTTAACTGTTGATATATATATGTAATATAAATTGTATATATATATAATTACTAAATACGACTTGCTTAGTACATATAATGCTACACACACACACACACACACACACACACACACACATATATGATTTCTGAGCTGACCGCTTGGCATTGGATAATCAATGATCAATTTGGGGGAGACTTTTTTTTGGAAGCTATTTCTCCCTCTCTCAGCATTCCTTAGCTGCTTGTAGTTCTCTGCCTGTGGTCGAGGGCCCTGTGAGATCCCCTTCCATGTTGACATGTCCATTGTTGTCATCCCTGTTGAGGTCTTGCTTGAGCAGCCATGTGCTTGAGACTGTGAAGCTCATATTCAATTACTGGAAGAGCATTCTGCACACCCATACTTTGGGAAACAAATCCCCATCCTACTACTCACTTAAATGGATTGACTCAAGAAACACCCAGAGTACTGAGTCACACCCTGGGGTATGACTCGGAGTGTGCTCATGAGGACTTCCAGTGAGCATTAACTGTGGAGGGAAAGTCCACCCTGAACGCAGGTGGGATTACCCCACGGGTTGACATCCCAGCCTGAATAATAAGGGAAAAGACAGCCAGGTGACATACGACTGGAATCCAGCACCCGGGAGGTAGAGGCAGAAAGGTCAAGTTCAAGGCCAGCCTGGGCTACCTGAGAACTGTTTCCTAAGACAAATTCACTGTGTAGCTGAAGCTGGCTTCAAACTTACCATCATACTCTTTCTGTCTCTGCCTTCCAAATGCTGGGATGGCAGGCACATGTTGCCACACTGGCCCAAGAAACCATTCTTCCATCATGTTTCCACTGAGCTTTGAAGATGTCTTTATTATACCTTTGTTGTACTTGCAGTGATTTATTAATTTATTAATCTCCTTTCATGGAACTAAAGGCAGTACTTCTGTGTCTTCAAAGCCTCACAATGTAAAGGCAGCTGGCAAATATTTGTTGAGTAATGGCCACAGGCAGTATAGAAACCTACTAGGACATAGGTTAGGGGATGGGACCAAGCTGACACATACCATTACACACTTAAAAATTGCATAAGCGGATGAAGCAAAATGTGTCATGAGAAAAAAAAAATCTGAGAGGTTATTTGATGACACCATTCTGGAAGTGTTGATTTACTTTACTTAGGCACTTGGAAGATTCAAGCTTTGAGGAAATCCTCCCATGTCCAAGCCTCGGCAGCTCCGACAGCATCCAGCGCATAGGACACTAAGTGCTTGGCAAATAGACTCATGAGTGTGAGAATAAGTAGCACATCCTAGAGTTCGGACCACGCTAAGCCATGCCTTAGCTCTGATCTGGGTTAGTCTGAGGGAGTTTAGTTCTGTGCCAAGCTGCACAGGAGAGTGTGACTGTATCAGGCTGGTCTCTCAGTGGAGGTCAGGCAGTGTTGTCTGTGAACACTGATTTCTATGGGATCACCAGTTTATGCCTGAATCCATAATGATCTCTTCTGAACCAATGTGCTTAGAATGATTGTCATAGGTCTGACCTTTAGTGTGGGTTTCACTTTGAGCTGTGGATTGGTTTGGCATTATGCTTGGCTCTGGAATTAGCCCTTAACTGAGATAATGAGTAAGGTCAAACCCCAGAATATGGCCAGAATTCAAGGATAAAAGCATCACACGCTGTCAGCCAGGGCTGACCTTAAACCTTCTGACCCTCCTGCCACCACTTCTCAAGTGCTAAGATTTTTTAAAAATATTTATTTATTATATATACAATATTCTGTCTGCATGTATGCCTGCAGGCCAGAAGAGGGCACCAGACCTCATTACAGATGGTTGTGAGCCACCATGTGGTTGCTGGGAATTGAACTCAGGACCTTTGGAAGAGCAGGCAGTGCTCTTAACCACTAAGCCATCTCTCCAGCCCCAAGTGCTAAGATTGTAGCCATATGTCATCATACTTAGCTCTTGGGTATGGCCTTTGGGCAGACAGACACACGCTGCATAAAAGTCTAAAAACTTTTAAACAAACATTAAACTCTGGTTGATTTTTGTTTGTTTCATTGTTTTACATTTAACAACTAGTAATTCTGAAATGACTTTTATGTACCTCAGGGTAGAGAAAATAAATATATGTGAATTGTTTTTAGAGCCCTCACTGTCAGCAAAGGCATAGAAAGAGAGCACAGAATAAAGTCTTCAGTACTGGATCAGAATTGGAGGAATCAATAGAACATGTGTGTTTTTATATAAATTGGTGAATAGACAGGTGGCGAGTTTTCTGAGGCCTCTGAAAGCAAGTTCTGTTTTTTACTGGTTTCTTATTTGTCTTAGATTCATTTTGGGGGTTTTGGTTGTTGTTGTTTTGGCGTTTTTGTTTTGTTTTGTCCTTTTTTTGTTTTTCAAGACAGGGTTTATCTGTGTAGCCCTGACTGTTCTGGAACTCACTCTGTAGACCAAGTTTGTCTTTTTTTTTTCCTCTTTGCTCTTTGGGCCCCACTACCCAGCTCCCAAATAAATACATGTAGTCTTATTGTTACTTATGAATGCCCAGCCTTAGCTTGACTTGTTTCTAGCCAGCTTTTCTTAAATTATCCCATCTACCTTTTACCTCTGGGATTTTACCTTTCTCTATTCTGTATACCACTCTTTCCTTCTTACTCCGTGGTTAGCTCTGTGACAGTGTGGTTGGCCTCTCCTTCTCCTTTTCTTGTTCCTCCCTCTTCGCTGTTCTTCCCCCAGCCTAAGTTTCTCCTCCTGTATATTCTCTCTGCATGCTAGCCCAACCTATCCTTTCTCCTGCCTAGGTATTAGCTGTTCAGCTCTTTATTAAACCACTCAGGTATTTTAGGCAGGCAAAGTAACACAGCTTCACAGAATTAAACAAATGCAACATAAAAGAACGTAGCATATCTTTGCATTGTTAAACAAATATTCCATTGCATAAATGAATGTAACGCATCTTAAACTAATATTCCACAACATAAACTGGCCTTGAACTCAGAGATCCACCTGCCTCTGTGCGTCAAGTGCTGAGATTAAGGGCTTGCACCACCACTGCCAGGCTCATTTTTGTTTTTCAAGACAGGGTCTTATGTAGCCTCAAACTTGCAATGTATTACCTTGAATTTCTGATCCTCCTGCCTCTACCTCCTGAATGTTGAGATTACCACCACCAGGCCCATTGAATCCAAGACTTTGTGCTTGTTAAGTACATACTCTACCAACTGAGCTATATGTCCATCCCCTGTTAAAAATAGTTTTTAAGATTTTTTTTTATTTGTTTAATGTGTATGCTTCTCTCTCACTCCGTCCTCTCTCTCTCTCTCTCTCTCTCTCTCTCTCTCTCTCTCTCTGTGTGTGTGTGTGTGTGTGTGTGTGTGTGTGTGTGTGTGTGTGTGTGTGTGTGTGTATCTGAGTGCCATGGAGGCCAGAAGAGGGATTTGGATTCCTGGAGTTAGAGTTAACAGGCAGTTGTGAGCCGCCCAATGTAGGTACTGGGGATGCTTTTAACTGATGGGCCATCTCTCCAGCACTCCCACCCCCATTTAAAGTTTGATGTGAAAGAGATAAAACAAGGATTTTTCTTCAGACTACATATTTGTTGCTTCTCTTTTTTAAAAAAGTTAACTTTGTTTTATCTATTGTTCTTATGGAGAAGGCATATATGTGCCACATCCAGTTTCTCCTTCCAACATGGATTTTGGGAATTGAACTCAGGTCATCAGGCTTGAGCAGCAAGCACCTTTACCTGCTGATCCATCCCATCACCCCCTCGTTTACTGGTTTGAGGTAAGGCCTCGTGTAGCCCTGGCTAGCTTTAACTCTATGTGTAGTGGAAGATGGCCCTGAATTCCCAATCCACGTGACTGTTCTGTGAATGCTGGGACAACAGGGCCTGAACCACCAGGCTTGGTCTTTTGACAGCATTTGCTGCTGTTGAGCTGATTTCCTTTTGGTGCTTTGACCTCCTGGCTTCCCTGATAGAGTATTCATTCTTCTTTACTTTCTCTCTCTTTCTTTCTTTCTTTTTAATTTGTTGGGTTTTTGGGGTTTGTTGTTGTTGTTGTTGTTTTGTTGTTTTTTCAGTGTCTTTTTTTATTTTGTTTTTCTGGACAGGGTTTCTCTGTGTAGCCCTAGCTGTCCTGGAACTCACTCTGTACACCAGGCTGGCCTCAAACTCATGGAGATCCACTTTCCTCTGCCTCCCAAGTATTGGGACTAAAGGCACACGTCACCTATTCTTAACTTTTTCCTTCAACCCTGGCTTTCCCTCCTGTCTCCTTCCCCATCTCCTGACTATCACCTAAACACAGAGCTTCTCCAGTGTTCTCGGGTTGAACAGACATATTTATTAGCAATATCTGGGACTTCCTCCCTTAAGTTGTAGCACTATTTCTAGTGTTCACTGATTTCATTTGGCAAGGAGAAAGGTAATCCAACAGAAACAGATTTCTACACAACTTCTGAGCCCATAGATTGAGGCCTGTCCTGGAGGATGCTCAGGACCACAACATGGGGTACATGATTAGTGGTGAAAGAAAAACTATGAAGGAACCTCCTGGTATCACACAGCCCCCTAGAAACCTAGTAACTCAGCTGAGGGAGGCAGTGAATGACAATAATCCTAGCACTAGGGTGGTAGAGCCTGTATGTTGCAGGCCCCTAGAACCCTAAGCCATCCCTAGAGGCAGATAAATGAGAAGGTACTAAGTATGACTTTTGTCAAATTTAGTTCCTTAAGTTCTACAGTTCAACAGTGTTTGGCTAATTTAACGTTTTTCCTGTGTTAGAAAGAAACTCCATAGGCATTGGTTAATCCAAGACAGTATAATCAAGAGAGGCAGTGTGCGGAGGCATCGTGGTACACATCAAGGATCCAGTACTCCTCAGGCAAAATTTGAGGCCAGCCTACGTTATGTAACAAGCACCAGGCTGGCCAGGGAGACACAGCAAGACTCTCTCAAAAACAACAACCAGCGTCCTGGGGATAGAGCACTTACCTAGTGTGTGTGAAGCCAAGTTCAATGCCAGCCCCATGGAAACAAGAAGGGCAACAGTTAGAGTACAGACCTAGGTCCCTGGCATAGTTCCTGTCCGTGGAAGGAAGGACAGAGTCCCGTCTGTAAACCCAGGAAAGTCTACCTACGAGGCTGAGTGGCCCTTGAGGGTTCCTAGTGGAGATTGAGCAACCCCTCCTGAGATGCCATTCCAGTATGTTTGTCTCCCTAACTCTACCAGGCTACTCCTCTGCCTCAGACCTGCCCCACCCACAGTACCAGAGGGAGAAGGCCCTAGGTGCAGAACTCTGTCTTGCTGATCACACAAACAAACCAGGCACAGCTTCTGCCCTCAGGCCACTTGCCTACCACAAAGGTACTGTGTGGTCTTGACACCACTCATTTTCACCACGCATGAGCACTTGGCCCACTTTTATGTGGCTCTGCAGCCTTGTTAGGAAGAAGCCTCTGACCACAATAAGTTAGCTATGACTTAGATCAAGCCACCCAGAAAAATGACTATTTCCTTAAAGGAAGTTAATCTTTGCCCACGATCTTCTGTGGGTTTCTCCTGGTTTATTTTCATGTTTAGAGTAGGGAAGCTATCTCTGAAGAGAATGCAGACCTGCATGGCACTGTGGAAAGCGTCTCCAGCTCGAAGCCAGATATCCTAGCACTTAGTCCACAGCCTGCTGCTCTAACACCAGCGTGGGTGGGTAGCTGCTTTCACATCCCTGGGTCTTGTCTGGTTTTCTGACAATCACAATCAAAAGCGGCTTTTCATGGCACCGACGGAACATCCAGACTGTAAACCAGGATGCCCAATCCCTGTCTCTGCAGAGCAGGAAACCGAACTGAGTGTGGGTGAAGTGGTGTGGAAGGTCAGGCTTCTAGCTGGGATTAAAGTGGGTCAGAGTGGACTGTGATGGAGAATTAAGCCAGGATCCAAGCCCTGGCGTGCCTGTGGGGTGCGTTAGTAAACAACAATGTGCTTTGCCTAATACACGCTGTTCTTCCTTAATTTAGACAGTTCCCTTTGAAGAAAATAAAGTCCTTCCGTCGGTCATGATTTGCCTTGAAGGAGTACAAGCTTTTATCTGAAGTTGCTGGTTGGCATAACTAAATCTACACAGCTTTTAAGTTTTTTTTAATGGAAAATAAAACAAGTGAAACTTTCTAAAAGATGAAAATTAGCTAATTTTGTAATTCAGCAAGATGCTTAGCATGAAGCAGGGGAAAGACTATTAAACTGCCTTGTTTTTAACTTAAGAATTATAACAGACCCAGATATGGTGGTACATGTGAGGAATCCCAGAAACTAGGAGTCAGAGGATCAGGAGTTCAAAGTCAATCTTGGATACATGGAGAGTTTGAGACTAGCCCTAAGCTATATAAGACCCTGTCTCAAAAACAAACTTCTTTTAAAAGAAAAAATAAAGAAAGAAATGACTGGAGAGATGGCTCAGCTCTTAAGAACACATATTGCTCTGCAGAGGACCTGAGCTGGCTCCCAGCACCCATGTTGGGCAGCCCCCAACCACCTTTAACTTCAAGGGGGTGCAACGTGTCTCTACTTATGTGCACAAACCCACACAGACACACATAATTCTAAATCAGAAAAAAGTGTAAAAAAAAAAAAAGGAAAAGTTATAACATGATTTCCCTTGTGAGGAAATATATAAGTACAGATCTTCAAAATTTGAAGATTTCCTAAATAACTAATAATTTACAAGAATACCACCATTTGTCTAAAAATTATAGGCAAATTTAATTTTGTCTGTGATTATATTTTTTATAATTCATTTCTCTCAATTTCCAGATAAGCCAGCAGGTTTTTGTTTGGTTTTGTTGTTTTGTTTTTGTTTTTTAGAAATAAGCTCCTCCCTAAAGCACAGGGGCTGAGGATCTGTATAGTTCAGTGGGGAACTGATTGTTTATCGTGTCCAAGGCCCCCTGACTTTAATCCCTAGACCAACTTAAAGAAGAGAGAGAAAGTTCCTCATTGTGGTGCCCTTACTTCAAGTTGTCAAAAGCCTGTAAAACCTGGTATGGTGGTGAATACTGTAATCTCAGTTTTGAGAGGTAGAGATGGGAAGACTCCCCCACTGCAAGTTCCAGACCGGCATGGTTAATATAATGGGTTCCAGGCCAGCAAACATGGCCCTATCTCTGAATGAGGTTGATAAGAGCTTCCTAATGCAAATATTGCTTTCCATCTAATAGAAATGATGTCCTTACCAGGTGCCAGTTCAGGGTCTCCTAGACCCTTTCTTGATTTGGAGGTCTGGGGAGAAGGGAGTTGCATTTAAGAGAGGGTCTCATATATCCAAGCTGGCCTCAAACTCGGTATGTAGCTGAGGATAACCTTGGGACCCCTGATCCTCCTGATCTACCTCCCAAGTGCTGGGGTCACCTCTGCAGCTGGTCCCAGACCTTGTCTTTCTAAAGCAAATAAGTAGAATTCTAGAAACTCCAAAGAAATCACCACCATTCATAGGCACTATTCACACTCCTCTAGCTCCTGACCAGACTTTCCAGCCAGTTTCCACTCAACAGCCTCACTGTGGCTTTATGCCCCTCGCCCTCCCAAGACTGTGCTCAAGCACCTACCCACTCCCCCACCCCCACACCTTCTTATCTCTACCTTGGGCAGGATCTCTGACTTAAGCAGCAATAGCCAGTGCCCCTGCTTAATTAGCCTCGGACTAGAGAAAGGCAAACTGAGACAGACATCATTACCCTCTCCTGGCCTTGGTCTAGGTATTAAAAACAAAGGAAGTAAATCCCTGGATAAAGAATGCTTGGAGAGCTTCCTAGGATCTCAGCTGGAAACTTAGGACAATAAACACTCATAAATTCCTATTGAGAGCAAATGTGAGCAGGGTGTGATGGCACACACTCGTAATCCTGACACAGGAGGATCATTACGAGTTCAAGGCCAGCCTAGGATACAGAAGGAGATCCTATTTAAATAAATAAATAGAAAGGAAGGGAGCAAGGAAGGTTGAGAGAGAAGAGAAAGACAGCAGCTGTATCACAGGGAGAAGTGGCGGTTGCCTGTACTTTACACTTCCAATTGTGATCTTGGCAGCAGTGGCATTGATGTCACACGGGAGCAGTTAGAAAATCAAGTCACCCACCTCAGGCGTAATAAATCGAAGCCTCAGGGGGCTGGAGAGATGGCTCAGTGGTTAAGAGCACTGACTGCTCTTCCAAAGGACCCGGGTTCAAGTCCCAGCACCCACATGGCAGCTCAAACTGTCTGAAGATCCAGTTGCAGGGGATCTGACACCTTCACACCACTGCACATAAAATAAAAAGTTAAATAAACCATAAAAAAATAAAAAATAAAAAAATAAATCTAAGCCTTCATCAATTTTTTTAACAATGTTTAAAGTTGTTTGTTTGAGAGGTGGTTTTATTCCGTAGCTCAGACTGGCTTTGAAACTCAGTGTATATAGCCCAGCCTGACCTTGAACTCACAGTAACCTTCTGTCTCAGCCTCCCAAGTATTGAAACTATAGGCCTGCACTATCATACCTGACATAAGCCTACATTTTTATTACATTTATTTGTTGATGTCATGTGCATGTAAGCACACTTTTACCACAGTGTGAATGTCCAGGTCAGAGGAGAACTTTCGGGAGTTGATTCTCTCCTTCCACCATAAGAAAGAATCCTTGGATCAGACTCAGGCCATCAGGCTTGGCGCAAGCATCTTTACCCACCAAGCTGTCTCAAAAGCCTAAATCTCCATTTTAGCAACCCCCCCCCCCCGCAGGAATCCTGGACATGCATTCTGTATTTGTCTGCTAGGATTGTCACAACAACATGCCACAGACTCAATTGTCAGGTCTGACTCCCAGCAGTTCGACAAAAGCCAGCATCCCTCCGGAATCTGTAAAGCTGGTTCCCCTCTGCCACAGGAGCCAGTTATCTTATCAGTGGCAGAAGAGACAAATGGCATACCGAAGCTAAGCGCATGCTGACCTCTCGGCTCCCCAGCTGGCCTCTGGGCTCCCTCAGTATCACAAGGACCTGTCACACATTGCAGAGTCCATGCGGGCATCTTGGTTCTCCTCACCCCACCCCTACCCTAAACTCCAGCTCTCCGACTTCCCTCCGCCCAGCTTCTCTTTGTCCTTATAGCCCTGCTAGTTCAGCTCTGGGCTCTCTCTTTTGCTCCTCTCTCTCTGTTGTCTCTTTCTCTTCCTCCCTGGCTTCCCCTAATCCCAGACCTCTTGGCCAAGCCCAGACTGATGGCCGTGTTCAGTCTACTGCTTTCTCTCTCCTCTCTGGACTCTTCCATATGCCTCTTCCAGTTCTCTCCTTGATACCTACGATAAAAGCTTCCCTCTTAACCATGCTTTTGAGTGGTCATGCCATTGTCTGCAGTTTATACACAATGATCTGAACAAGGGGAGTTTTCTGGTGGAGGCTTTAGAGGGTGAAAAACCAAAGCTCACAGTGGGCAGGTTTGGCATCTTCTGAGGCTTCCCACACACACACACCCCACTGCTTGGCAGATGGCTTTCTCTTTACCGTGTCTCATATAGGTCTAAGCCCCTCTTCTTATACGGTCATCACGGTCATCAGCCAGATTGGGTGAGTGGCCTTGAACAGCCTCATTTTATCCTAATCATGTTCTTGAAGGCCTTCTTTCCAAACACAGATACCTGGGGAAAGGTCTTTAGCATGTGGACTTTTTAGCATGTGGATGCTCCAGCACTCTGTCTACAACCACTAAGCTAAGTCTGTCTTGATCGGTCCTTTTCTTTGAAAGGGCTCAGAGTAACCATAGGCAGGGAGACAGGGCTCAGTGTTTCCAAAATGTGCTACGGAGATGGCTTAGTTGGTAGAGAGCTTGCCTTGCAAGTGTGAAGACCTGAGTTCAATCCCCAGCACCTACATAATATACGTTAGCCAGGTGTGGTGGCATGCACCTTTAATTCCAGCACTTTGCAGACAGAAGCAGGTGGATCTCCCCAAGTTGGTGTTTAGTCTAGTCTACTACATAGTAAGTTCCAGGCCAGCCAGGGCTACATAGTAAGACCCTGTCTCAGGAAGTAAAGCCAAATAAATAAAAAAATAAAATAAAAGCCAGGTATGGTGGCATGGATTTTTTTAAAGTTAAAATATAATTACTAAATTACCCCCTTCCTTTCTTCCTTTCAACTCTTTCTATGAACACACACACAAACTTGCTCACTCACAAATTTATGGCTTCTGTGTCTTTTTGGAGGGAGGGCTTGTTTTTTGAGACAGGGTTTCTCTGCAGCTTTGGAGTCTGTCCTGGAACTCGCTCTGTTGACCAAGCTAGCCTCAAACTCGCAGAGATCCGCCTGTCTCTGCCTCCCAAATGCTGGGACTAAAGGTGTGTGCCACCATGGCCCAGCAGGCCTCTGTGTCTTTAATTACTGATGTGTGTATGTG
Source organism: Ondatra zibethicus (assembly GCA_004026605.1). Classification (NCBI taxonomy): domain Eukaryota; kingdom Metazoa; phylum Chordata; class Mammalia; order Rodentia; family Cricetidae; genus Ondatra; species Ondatra zibethicus. Next base: position 39,583 of record PVIU01006825.1, read on the forward strand.
TGTATCACAATAATGTTATCTGCATGTATTATTTCAAGGCTGAATACTTGGCCTTAGATAGCCAGCTGTGGTGCTCTTCCCTGGGGAAGATTATTTCTCCCACTCTCAGATTGCCTGTGGTTCTTTGTCTAGGGCTAAGGTTCCATGAGATCCCAACCCCTTCCATGTCAGCATGTCTTTGGTGTCCTTGATCTGGTCTTCGTTCGGCCGCCATGTTGATGAGGCTTCACAGCAAACTTCCTATTACTCTGGTTCTAACGATCTTCCCACCCTCCTCTTCCAAAATGATACCTGAGTCTTCAGTAGGTACTGTGTTATAGACATGATCGTTGAGACCGGACACCCAGGATCTCTTGGTCACTGAATTTTGATCAGTTGTAGTTTTCTGTAATGGTTTCTGCTACAAAGAGACGTTTTCTTGATGAGGGGTGAGAACTATACTGAACTGTGGATATAAGGACAAATATTTAGAGTGTAGTTAGGGTGTATACTGGTTTAGTGGAGTGTGGGTTGTAGATTCTCATCTAAGATCCGTGACTTCACTAGCTCTGGGTTGTTGGCTACGTTTCCAGTACCCAGCATGGTTTCCTTCTTCTTGCGTTGGTCTTAAGTTCAATTAGAGAATTGTTGGTTCCTGCCAATGTATGAGTGCCACTCTTGCACGCTTGGGGATTTTGTGCCAGAGCTGTGGATTTTTTTTACCCCAGTTACTGTAAAGGCAGAGACAGGCAGAACCGTGAGGCTTGTTGTCCAGTCAGCCTTGCCTAAGCAGCAGGCACTAGGCCAATGAGACAATTTTGTCTCCAAAAAAAAGTGTCTAAGGAACAATACCAGAGTTTGTCAAGCAAACACACATGTGCATAGACAAGAGCTCATCCAGTCAGAAGACAGGGAGCCGTCACTGTCACAGGGGTTACACACTGGAAGGCAGATGCCTCGGTTTCTCTGTCAACTTCCTTACCTGGAAGGCTGGCTCTTTTTCAGGGTAACAAGTGTACCTGGAGTGTTTCCCCACTCCTAAATGGCCTCATTTCCCCCTAGAAACTTAATGAAAGCATTTGGAGTATCTCCAACTCTTCAACCTCTGCTCTGAAGAGCGACCATTGCTCCTGGTCTTTTTCCCCAAGGCTGGGAACTTCTGCTAACTCCCAAATAATAGCTTATAACATAGGCCAGTCCCGTGATCTAACTCAATCCTCATAATACACCATAGACACATTATTCCCACTTTACAAATGAGGAAATAGAGCTGTAGTGGTGTTAGGTAACTTGTTTAATGTAGAATATTTGGAAATAGGAGGTCTGAATATGAGCTGGCTCAAAAGCCTGTGGTGTTAGTTCCAACAATATGAAAATGATCTCCTTGGCTCTTTCCTCAGGCAAGCCCCAAGCTGCCTCTCCCACTGTTGTCTATGAACACAGGACTGACTCGTTCCTTCTGTATGTAGTTTGTAGGCTACTTGTCAACCTCATCAGTATGATTTCTGTAAATTTTTCACTATCATCAACTAACTAACATGGCAAGCTCTCCCAGTGCTAGGTGATTTAACTCCCCACAAGCAATGTCTGGCCTCATATTCTTCCTCTGACTCACTAGGACTAAGCAGAGTATGGTGACACTCATCTGTGATTCCAACACTTGAGAGGTAGAAACAGGAGAATAAGGAGTTCAGGGTTATCCTTGGTCATATAGTGAGAGACTGCATGAAATGAGATCCTTTCTCGAAAAAGGGTGGGTGGGTACATCAAAATGAAATAATTTTTGAAAGCATGAGTGTGGTTAGTATTGTCAACTTTACAAAGTTAGGATGCCCTGGGAGGCGGGGCTCTGACATCTGTGGGATTCTCTTGACTATGTTAATTGAAGTGAAAAGACCTGCCCACTGTGAGTGGCACCATTCCCTGGGCAGGGGTTCTGGATAGTACGAGTGGAGACAGGGAGCTCAGCCTGAGAATACATGCTCTTCTGACTGGACACAGTGTGATCAGCTGCTCCTGGTTCTGTGATTTCCCTCCGTGATTGACTGTAACCTAGGACTTTGAGCAAAAGCAACTAAGAGACACTTGTCACTAGAAAGCAGCTGCAGGGCAGTCCCTTGAGACTCCACAGAGAGAGGAAGTGAAAAGAGAGAAAACCACTGCGGCACAGGAAGACCCTTCTTAGTTAACTCTCTGTGTTGGACTGCAGTCCTGTGGGAGCAATAGAGTGGTGGGACTTCCCCGGTCATCTTGAGTTTTAACATGAGGTTATCCGCCTTGACACTCTTGCAACCACCTCTGACCCACCTAGCTTCCCAACACTATATAAGAAGCATCCGGGGCTGGAGAGATGGCTCATCGGTTAAGAGCACTGACTGCTCTTCCAGAGGGCCTGAGTTCAATTCCCAGCACTCACATGGCAGCTCACAACTGCCTGAAATCCAGTTCCAGGGGATCTGATACCTTCACGACAATGCACATAAAATAAAGTTAAATAAATCATAAAAAATTTAAAAAAAAAGAAGCATCCCAACAAGGGGTTGGCAAGATGCCTCACCTGACAGCTGGAGGACCCAAGTTCCATCCCTGAGATCACATGGTGGGAGGGGAGAACTGAGTTCCACATGTTAATCCCACCTGCAAGAATAAAACCACACCCACATTGTTGAGCCAAATTTGAAGCAAGCTTTATTAAATCCTGGCCAGCAAGATGGACCAGAGTCAGGTCCATACTCAAGATTCCCAGAGAATGGCTCCAAATTATATTAGCCAGAGGCTTATAAAGACAAAACCTACAATGTTACATACTTCCCGCCTTTGTCCAATCAGAGGTAAGCATACATCCTGACATATTTCCTGTCTACGTACTTCCTGCCTACATGTGATCAAGCACATTCTGTACAGTTGAGTTAACCAACTTTGTTTACTGAAGTGAAAACACATGGGATATTATCGTACATGAGGAACGGCCCCTGGCATTCTAGAAAGTTATCTGTCCTTGGACAAGTGGGTTTTTGTTTTATAGATCTCTTAAACACAATAATTAAAACTTAAAACACAACTTTAGCCCTCACACACACATGCATACTGTGGAGCATGCTGGTACATATACCCATGTGAATGCGAGTGCATAAGGACTCACACACACACCCAAGCACACAAAAATAACAAATATTCAATAATTTTTTTAGAAGAGACTTCGATAGGGAGATAGGACTTGAGTATGGACTGTGAAAATAGTGCTTTTGTACTGTTTGTAATGATTCAGCTGCAATGTGGCTGACACTTCCTGGTTCCAGAGCCACTCACGTGTGGACAAGCCCTCAGGCATAAGTGACTAATGGCCCCGGGGATGTTAAAGGGCCCCCGCGTGACCCACATGCAGTGTGGTTGCATCATCCATGTATGACTCAGCTAAGCCCTCGAGTGCATGCATGAGCCCCGACATCTGCGTATGACAAAGTCACGTCAACCTCCTGTGCACATGCACTAGGCAGTTTAAAAAGCTGGACGCGCCATCTCTCTCTCTCTGCACACTGACTTCCCCAGGCCTGTACACAGCCCCTCTAATAAACTCCTAAGCAGGTTTGCTGTGTGTTCCATGTTTCCTTCTCACTTGCGCCAGGTAATTTCACTGTTGACTTCAAGGACTTATAAGGTGTGGGACTGCCGCTACTGTCTCAAAGTTGGGTGGTTAGTTTAGTTGGTTGATTGGTTGTTTAAACATTAGCTTAACTTTGTTTTAGTTTTCTGAGACAGCATTTTACAACCCAGGTTGCCTCAAACTCCTCATGAACTGTATAGCCAAGAATGACCCAGACCTTCTAATCCTCCTGCCTCCACCTCCAGAGCACTGGCATTACAGGCATTGCCAACACATTCAGTTTTATATGGTGTTGGAGACTGAAGCCAGGGCATTCTGTGTGCTAGGCAAGCTCTCTACCAACTGAGCCATGTCCCCTGGAAGTCCGTTTGAAGAAAGGAATGTGTTTAAGCCTCAGTTTCATGTTCTCTGAACTAACAGAGGGAGGTTTAGAGTCGGTTCACTGAGCACTTCCTGAGGTCATTTTTTTCCTTTCAGTTTTTCTGTTGCTGTTTTCTTGTTGGACCTCTGTCTACTGAGCCCTTCAGCAATGGTTGGTGGGCTGGTCTCCAGCAGCAACTAAGTCATCTGGGAGTGGGAAGGGCAATCTTGGATTTGTGTCATTTCCTCCATGGCAAATTTGCTGTATCGTTGAGTAGAAACCTGGGAGGAGATGCACACTTACAGCTTTATGTAGCATTTCTGCCCTGCACGCTCAGTAGATCTAAATAACCTTAAGAACACAAACATCTGGATGTGGTGGCTCTGACCTGTAATCCTAGCACCCAGGATGCTGAGGCAGGAAGATTGGTATAAGTTTAAGGATAGCCAAAGCTATCTAGTGAGTTCCAGGCCAATCTGGGCAACAGAGTGAGACCCTATCTCAAAACACAAGCAAGCTTAGAGATAATAATAAATTTACCAAAATAATTAAGAAATGATAATGAACTTTTTGTCTTTGTTCTTAATGTTAAGTATTTTCCATTCTTATCAGTTAGTTTGTAACACTGGTGTCACAGTGGGGTGACACAGTTTCTGAAAGTTCAGTAGTCAGCACTGATGAATGGATGGAAACCATCTCCAGCATTGATGCTGAAAACCACAAATCCTGCTTGCTCTCTATTAGTTAAGCAGCAATGATAAGTGGTTACCACCAGTATATATACTTTCCACTACTGGAACAAATACCTCCAATAATAAAGCAACTTTAAAAGAAGAAAGGTTTATTTTGGTCCACATTTTGGAATTTTAGTTCATGGTTATCCCTGTTATATTGGAGCACAGCCTGTAGCAAGGGTATTGGCAGAAGCAGTACATCTCACATCTAGGAACGAATGAGAGAAAGTGACAAGGGTCATAGAATCTCCTCAATATCAAGCCCCTACAACCTACCCTCCCACTAGGTGCACTTCCTAATGTTTGGTTGGAGCCTCTGGCTCACCTCTGCACAGTCTGGGAAGCCCCATTTCCCCCCACCACCACCACCTTTCTTTCTCTCTAAACCCCGCCTGCCTAGAGAGTCTCAAACAAAGGAAAGGCACCAAAAGCCCAGTTCCGCATTCTTGGCAGCTACTGCAGCTTCCAGCCTTAATGCTGCCAGTCACCTAAGTCCCTGCCTAAGTGCTCAGATTTGACCAGACTTGGACACAAGCCCAGCTTCTGGCAGACAGGTCATCACCCCACTCCTACAATCTATAAAGCTTTCCTGCCTTGGTTCGGGCGTGGGACTTCTCTATCTCTGAGCCCAGTGAGCCCACCCAAGAGTTGCTTTGCTCTCAATAAACCGGTTGTTATATTCTTTCAGTTTGACTTGATCTGGCTTACTGCATCAGCAGAGAAACTTATTATTTGGGGCAGAAAACCTATTACCTAAAGATACTGTCCGGTAGTGCCACAGGTTAAGGACCAGGTCTTTAGCATATGATCTTTTGGGAGACATTCCATATTTAAACCAGAGCCAGTAAACCTTATTGGCCTAAAAGTTAGGAATTGGTCCAAAATGATTTTGCTATAGATTGCATTACATGCACAGCTTCCTAGATATCATTAACACAGAGAGGTGTGCTGCTAAAGCTCAGGGGTTGGGGATTTGTGAATTCAGACACGGATGACTATAGAAAAAGATCATTCTGCTCAGATCTAAGAAGCCAATAATAAATGAAAGCTCTGTAAACTATGCAGCCCATCTGAAGTGATTCATATAGTTTAGAGGAAAGAACTAGAAATGGATCATGATATGAAAAAAGAGAACTGATCTTAGAGACAATGAAAAGACAAGCCACAGAAGATGATGGAGAAATGCTGTGCACAGAACTCTCTTCGGATTTTGTTTTAGGTTTCATTGTTATTACTATTGTTTTATTTGTTTTTTGTGTGTGTTGTTTTGTTTTGTTTGTTTGTTACACCCACTCCAGGCTACCAGGAACTTGTCAAAATCCTTTTGCCTCACAAGCACCTGAATTATGTATCTGCATCACACTCCCAGGCCAGCTTTCTAACATCTGGAGTTCTTGGGTAAACTATTTCTCAAACCACTTCCTCATACCCTCCGACACAGCTCAAATCCTGACTGAGTCCCATAATAAAGTGTTCTTAAACCAGAAGCAGTGGTACAGGCTTGTAACCCCAGCACCTGGGAGGTAAAGGCAGGAAGCTCAGGAATTCAACGTCATACTCAGCTCCAGAGGGAATTAGCCAGTCTGGGCTACAAGATACCTTAAGTCAAAAACAAAAACAAACAACAATAAAGGAATTGTTGCTGAGCTGCCTTATTGTGTGTGTCCCCTCCATGGTAGCAAGACCTTGGACTGAAGAGCATTGACAACTCATGCAGCATGTGAGATCATTGCCAGCTCACTCTGGCATTTAAACATTAGATTCCACTGTGGCAAACCTGGATTCAAATCTCTCCTACCCAACCCTCCTCAGGCCACCAGGGACACGCTTATGGTGACAAAGTCAAGCTAACTAGCATCTCACAGTGAGGGAAACTTGGCGTATCAGGAGCCCTGGATCACTGAGGGAAGCATGGTTTTGACAGGTTCGAAGTGAAAGAGGCCTACCTACAGACACACTAAATGAGTAGCAGACCGAGAGAACAGATTCCTCAGGTTGCAAAGGTGAGGTGGGCACAGCCAAGTCCAGAATGTATCTGGAAACTCTGAAACTGAAATCCAGGCAGCTTTTTCATTGCAAGCTGACTTAGGATTTCCTGGGGAAAGTAAACTGTTTCCTGTTTGTTTGATGGGTTGGGTCGATTATCTGGTTTTCTTTTTGAAACAGGGTCTCATATCGCCCAGGCTGGCCTCAGGCTCAGAATCTAATTGAGGATGATCTTGAACTTGACCCTCTTGTCTCTCTAGCCGAGTACTAGGAATGGAGGTGGGAGCCACCATAGACAGATGTTTCCCTTGATATAATCTCAGATAAATTTTCTAATGTCTATGATATGAAAAGAAGTTGCCTGAGAAAGGAAAAAGGCAGTGGTCATCGGAAGGAGCTTCCTTAGGACTGCGTGGCTGCATAACGCATCCCCTTGAGAGAAGCATTAGCCCTTGCTGATGATGCAGGGTGTCACTGCTCTCCCAGCTCAACGGATGACAAGACAAACTACTTTCTCACACCCCACCTATGCCTCTCAGCCTCTCACATAAGCAGCTTGACCTCTGACACTTCTGCTGTTTCAACTGTACATGCGGGGTGCTGGTATCTACCGTATTGAATCGTTGTAAGAACTGAATGAGATCATTTGTTAAGAGTCGTTATTACATGCTGCATAAATACTGTTGGGGACAGGCGAAAAAGCACTTTGTCCTAAGCACCACCATTTTGACTTCAGGCTCCATTTTACCTGTAGAATGAAATGAAGTTCAAGTTCCCAGGCCCTTTGGGGAGCTAGGGACTTTCCAATAGCTGACCAACCTCCTCCTTAAACAATAGAAACAGTTTGTCATGTATCTTTAGTTTTCTAAAGATGGTCTGGCTATTTTTAACTATAGAAAGAACAAATGAATCTGATTGGTTGGACTGAAAAGTTTACATTCTATGGTCAATGGCCAATGAAGGAACACATAGGAAAAGGCCCTAACCTTTGACTCCTGATTGGTGGAAAAATGTGACTGTAATTTGGCACAAATGTTTGTGGGTTTTTGTGTTTAAATACTTGCTGCAATAAATGTCCTGGGGTACAGTTAGCTCCTGAGTCTGTGCTGTAGTCTCTCTTTTTTTAATTTTGTCTTACTGCTGTCCAATTCAATAAGATTTTGTTTTTTGTGGACTCTGGTGCCTGATTGGGTTATTTAGGATTCTTGCATCCTAACCTGATGTGGGATTCCCCTCTGTATGGTAAAGGGGCAGGGAACACGACTAAACTGAATGCTGGGAGGAAGAAGGTGGAGATAAGGAGAAGCCATGTAGCCCCACTGGAGGCTGGAGCCATACAGAATTTTACCCGGTAAGCCACAGCCACATGGCAATACATGAACTACTAGAAATAGGTTAAATTAAGAGATAAGAGTCAGCCAGAAATATGCTTAAGCTATTGGCCAAACAGTATTGCAAACAATGGTTTCTGAGGGATTATTTTGGGGATGAGCAGCCGGGAACTAACTAGCAGCTTTCTTATAACACTAACGATACAATAAATTTTTAAAAACTAAACGTATAGAAATCCAGGAATCAAAATTCTCATCAAGAACACTTAAATATCCCAAGGGGTCTACAGCTGTTAGAAGTCCCACGTGGAGCAGGGATGGCATACAGCAATACTGCGAGAGAGAGAGAGAGAGAGAGAGAGAGAGAGAGAGAGAGAGAGAGAAAGAGAAACCCAAGCAAGGTGTGGTGGCACACAGCTTCACCTTTTGTACTTTGGAAATAGAAGCAGGAGTTCAAGGTCATCCTCAGACACAGACAGAGTTTGAGGTCACTCTGTGCTCAAGACTACCTCAAGACAAGACAAAAACAAAACAGAAAATGAGCAGGGTGTGGTAGCACGTATTTAAAATGAGCACTTGAGTGGTAAAGGCAGACAAATATCTGAGTTCAAGGCCAACCTGGTCCACATAGCAAGCTCCAAGTCAGCCAAGGAGACGTAATTAGGCATGTACCTAATGTGTGTGTGTGTGTGTGTGTGTGTGTGTGTGTGTGTGTGTGTGTGTGTGTGTGTGTGTGTGATTTCTCCTGCACTGCTGTAATGATGTGGAATGTGGTGGTGCATTGTTGAGACCCAGAGCACGGCTGTTTTTCTTGAGTTGTACCAAGGATAGCACTGTAGATACGCACAAGTATGATCCTGCCTGGGCATCTTTACATCTTTTCAGCCTCACACTGAATTCTCCTTGTTAGTTATGAAAGTTTCCATCTCTAACTGTGAAGACAAATTAGGCTCTGAAAGAAGTTCATAAACTTTGATTTCAAAAAATTCTATCTGAAAGAAGGAATTTCAAATATGTAATGTTTTATGATGAAACATTTTTGTGTGTAGGGGCTGGAGAGACGGCTTAGCAATTAAAGCACAAACTGCTTCCCCAGAGAACCAGGGTTTGATTCTCAGGATTCATATCAGTAGGCTCACAACTGCCTGTGTCTCCGGCTCTGGGCAATCTGACTCCTCTGGCCTCTGCAGGCACCTGTACTCGTGTGTGTGAACGTGCACACACACACACAGAAAGAGAGAGAGAAAGAGATAGACAAAGAGAGAGGGCATAGTGGTACTTGCCTTTAATTCCAGCACTCAGGAAACAGGCAGGCAGATCTCTGTGGGTTCAAGGCCAGCCTGATCTTCAGAGCGAGTTCCAAGACAGCCAAGGCTACATAGAGAGACCCTATCTTAAAACAAACAAACAAGCAAAAACTAATACAAAACCAAAAACAATTTTTTCAAGTGTGATTGTTCACACCTTTAATTCCAGAACTTGGGAGGCAGAAGCAAGTAGAACCTGAAAATTAGTAACTATTCTGATCTATACTCTAAATACTAAATACTACACACTAAATACAGTGAGACCCCATCTCAAAAACAAAACAAAAAATTATTGCTTTTTTCAGATAGGGTCTCATACAACAAAGCTGATCTTAAATTCTCTATGTAGCTGAATGACCCGGCATTCCTGATTCTCCTGCCTCTACCTCCCAAGAGCTAGAATTACAGGTGTGCACCCCCAGAAAAACATTGGAAATGTTAAGTCTTTAAGAAGCTTAAATTGCCATAGAGAAGGAACTACCAATTACAGCGTTCTCCTGGATGGGCTATTACGCAGCCATTTAAAGGCTATTTCTGAATAACTTATAAGCCCCTAAAAAAACACAGAGCAATGTTGTCAATGAGAGACATAAAACTGACTACACACAGTCTCACAAGCACCCACAGATGTGAGACACACAATGGGGAGGAAATAGATCAAATGTTCACCTGCCTTCGCTGTGCGGGTGTGAGGGGCTGGGACTGTCTTCCTTTGTTCTTGCCACAGTTTTGTCCTTTTCCATATCTGTAATGAGCATGCTGTGTGCTTGCCTAATGACGTCTCTTTGTTTTCATTATCCTGAGTAACTCAGAACCCTGCTCTCCGGCACCTTTGTGGAAACAGCTGCGCTGTGGAGGGATGAGAGTAAGACCAAACAAATGGCCACACCTCGCCATTGTACAAACTCAGCTTACTATGTCACACAGTGTTCAAAAGTTACTAGACGTCCCCAGTGAAGCACTTTCTAGCAGTCAGGCTGGTGGAGTCGCATGTGGGAGGTATGGGCAGGAGAATCAGAAATGTTAAATGTTTAAGGCCATCAGAGAAATGCAAATAAAAACTAGACCAAGGGGCTGGAGAGTGGCTTAGTGCTAACAAGCATGGCTGTTCTTCCAGAAGTCCAGAGTTCTTTTGCCAGCACCCACACAACCACTCACAACCACCTGTGACTTCAGGTCCAGTGACTCCAATGCCCTCCTCTGACCTCTGCAGGCATTCACACATGCACATGCACACACAACATACATGCATAGGCATAAATAAAAATAAAATTAATCTTAAAAAACTACAGTGAGATTCTACACAGTTCGCAAGGTGTGGTAGCATTCACCTTTAATCCCAGCAGTCAGGGGGCAGAGGCAGGCAGATCTCTGTGAGTACAGCCTGATCTACATAGTAAGTCCCAGGCCAGTCAAAGCTACACTGTGAGATTTGAGGGGGTGAGAATGGAAGGATGGAGGGAGGAGAGAGGAGAGAAATCCTATCCTATTCCAGTCAGAATGGCAGTCATCAAGAAAATAACAATAAATGCTAGTAAGGATATGATAAGGAAGCCCCTACATACTGGTGTGGGAATGTAAACCAATCCAGCCCCTGTGGGAATCGGTGTGGATCTACCATATAGCTATGGTGTTCCTGGATAGTTTGCTGTTGTTTTGTTTTTTGGAAAATGGTCTTATCTCATGTACCCCAGGCTACCCTCAAATTCAAATTTGTTAGATGAGCCTGTGCTACCATGCCCAGATTTGGGATTATTTTGTTTTGCTTGTTTTTGACAAAGTGTAGTGGACATAGTGGTACACATCTGTAATCCTAGAGTTTAAGAAGCAGAGGCAGGCCAGATGGTGGTGGCGCAGGCCTTTAATCCCAGCACTCGGGAGGCAGAGGCAGGCGGATCTTTGTGAGTTCAAGGCCAGCCTGGTCTACAAGAGCTAGTTCCAAGACAGGCTCCAAAGCTACAGAGAAACCCTGTCTCGAAAAACAAACAAACGGAAAAAAAAAAAAGGAAGAAGAAGCAGAGATGGAGAATCTAGAGTTCAAGGCCACCCTTGGGTGCATAGCCAATTGAAGGCCAGTTGGATATATAAGACTCTACCTTGTATGGTGGCGCACGCCTTTAATCCCAGCACTCAGGAGGCAGAGGCAGGCGGATCTCTGTGAGTTCGAGACCAGCCTGGTCTACAGAGCTAGTTTCAGGACAGGCTCCAAAGCCACAGAGAAACCCTGCCTCGAAAAACCAAAAAAAAAAAAAAAAAAGACTACTGATTTTCTATTGGGCTGGAGAGATGGCTCAGAGGTTAAGAGCACTGACTGCTCTTCCAGAGGTCCTGAGTTCAATTCCCAGCAACCACATGGTGGCTCACAGCCATCTGTAATGAGATCTGGTGCCCTCTTCTGGCCAGCAAGCATACAGACAGACAGAACACTGTATTTATTATGTAATAAATAAATAAATCTTAAAAAAATAAGACTCTACCTTAATAGAACAAACAAACAGGAAGACGTGTGTGTGTGTGTGTGTGTGTGTGTGTGTGTGTGTGTATCCCAGGCTAGAACTCCCAGTTCTCCTGCCTCCACTTCCTGAATGCTGGGATTACAGGCCTACATAATATGGATTTAATTACAATTTAAATATTTTGTAAATTAACACAATAGCTGAATTTCAAACTGATTATGGTGGTTTGATTGAGAATACTGTCGCTCCTCTTAAACTCATATGTTTAGATACTTGGTCCCTAGTGGGTAAAACTATTTGGGAAGGATTAGGAGGTGTGCCTTTGTTGGAGGAGGTGTGTCACTGGGGGTAGACTTAAAGGTTTCAAAAGACTCTGCCATGCTCAATGTGTTCTCTAACTCCTAGTTTGAGATGTGAGCTCTCAGCTGTTCCTGCTGCCATGTCTTTGCTCCACCATTGTGGGCTGATATAATCCTCTGAAACCATAATCCAACTTAGACTCTTTTTTAATACATTACCTTAGTTATGCTTAGTCATTGTTACAGCAATAGAAAGGTAACTAAAACTCTGCCTACAGTCTCTGACAGAAGCTCCCTCCAGCAATCACAATGTGCTGGGTGTGCAAGGCAGGCAAAGGGAAGGACACATTCCTCTGTGACACCTGCCAGATAAAGCCTACGCAATGACCTGGAGCCATGCATGAAAAATCACACAAGTTAGGGGCAAGAGTTGAAATCCTTCTTTACCTAAATATATCATCAACAGCCCAGTAGGGAAATGTCAAAACGTTGTCATTGAGAGGCTAGAGAAAATGAGATGGAAATTACTTTTCATTACATTAATTTAAACATAGATACATGGGGCTGGAGAGATGGCTCAGAGGTTAAGAGCAGTGACTGCTCTTCCAGAGGTCCTGAGTTCAAGTCCCAGCAACCACATGGTGGCTCACAACCATCTGTAATGAGACCTGGTGCCCTCTTCTGACCTGCAGGTGTACATGCAGACAGAACTCTGTATACATAATAAATAAAAATCTTTTAAAAAATATAAAATAAATAAAATAAAAAATAGATACATAATAAAAATAATTAAAAATAAATACATAAAAGTTATATTAATTTATTTTATGTGTGTACAGACACTGGTGTGTTTGAGTGTGGGTACACATGTAGCCCAGCACATGTAATGTAGACAAAGGACTACTTTGGGAGTGAGTTCTCTCGTTTCACTGTGTGGTCCCAAGACTGAACTCAGGTCATCAGGCTTAGAAGCAAGGGCCTTTATGTACTGAGCCATCTCTTTTTTGTTTTTGTTTTGTTTTGGTTGCTTTTGAGACAGGTTCTTACATATCCCAGACTGGTTCAAATTTTCTGTGCAGCCAGTGATAACCTCTAACCACTGATCCTCCTGCCTCAACCTCCCAAGTACTAAAATTACAGGTGTGCACAGTCATACCAAGCTTGCATTCTCTCATACAATGCAAGGGTGTATATTCATTATTGGCTCTGCAGACTACAAGTTTAAAAAATCTTTACTAAAATTATATTCAGAACTGTATCTTTGTTCAGCGAACATATCCCAGGAATTTGTCTTACAGATAGGCTTTCACAGGTGAGAAATAACAGATCTGTCATACATAGTCTTTGTTTGATTGGAAGTGAGACCCCAGCCCGTGACACCCCTATATCCAAGAAGTCTGGGGTGACTGACTGAAAGCATCACCCCAACCCCTGGCATTCATCCTTGGGGTGCCAACAGAGCAGGAATGGAGCAGGAAGCTCTATTTCAAGCCCCTCCCTTGGGAGTTGCCTTGGTCTGGACTCCACCTTCGGGAAAGCCCACCAAGCAGTGACCCCTCCCCAGGGAGGGTCAAAAAAAAAAAGCCTGCCAAGTGGTAGACCACACCCACAAGCTGTTTAGGCTACTGCCAAGAAATGGAACATGTGGTCTCGGAGTCCCGGAAGTGCTGCATTAAATGTGGGCAATATTTGTGTCTGCGGAGAGGCTCGTCTTAAGAAATATACCTAACAGTCTTTATTTATTGCTATCTATTGTCTAAATAGAGGGTGATCAGAAACCACCTTTATAGTAAGCTAAAGGTTGAACCACACATGGCATCCCCATATAAAAATACGGTGCCTCCATTCAGAAGTTATGTCCTTAAGTTTTCAAAGCAAACGCGGAACACTGGGAGTAATATAAGCAGTTTGTGTGATAACAGGGAGATAACAGATGTGTGATGTTGCTGCTTATAAAATGTACGTAAGACATTAATAACTTCCCTTGGGGGACAGAACAATGTATTGCATAATAGAAGTAGAAAACAACTGTTCATTTTGACCTTTAAAATTCTGAACCATTAAAAAAAAATAATAAGGGGCTGGAGAGACGGCTCAACGGTTAAGAGCACTGACTGTTCTTCCACAGGACCTGGGTTCAATTCCCAGCACCCACTTGGCAGTTTACAACTATGTGATTCCACTTCCAGAGGATTCGACACCCTCACACAGACATACATGAAAGCAAAAACAGTAATGCATTTAAAATAAAAATAAATTATTAAAAAAAAAAATAAAACCACAAGTGTGGGTGTGGCCCCTCACATCCATAATGCCAGTGTGCAGGAGGCTGAGGAGGAGGGTCACTGCTAAGTTCCAGGCTAGCCTGGCCTACATAACAAGTACTAAGCCACCTAGACCTACACATCAAGACTCGATCCCAATAAGACAAAACAGCTGATAAGGGTGCCTCACACCTGTAATCCCTGACACACTTCAGGGACTGACGCAGAGGTACCGTGGCAGGTTTTAGGAGCGCCTGGCCACATAGTGAGTTCAAAAACAGCTTGTGCTGTATGCAGCATGAAACCTGTCTCAAAACAGAAAAATTTTTCTTTGAAATACTCAAGGTTTTAGTTTGTGCGTACTTACCCTTCGTTTATTAATTCAACAGCTATTCCACTGACAACACTAACATGCCTGACACTCTCCATGGACCAAGGAACATTGCAGAAGAAGGAGCCAAAAGACCACACGAGCCAGGGAGAGGGGAGAGCTGTGAAATGTGACTTCTGGGTATGGCATGGCTAGTGCAATTATGAGCACGCTTCAGCTGTGGCTGCCTGAACAAGACGGATGAGGATGGTGAGCTACGGTGTCTTATTTAGGGTTTCTGTTGCTATGATGAAACACCATGACCAAAGCAACTTGAGAAGAAAAGTTCATTGAAGGGAGGCAGGAACTAAAACTAGGCAGGAACCCGGAGGCAGGAACTGATGCAGAGGCCATGAAGGAGAGCTGTTCTTGGCTTGCTCCTCAGGGCTCGCTCAACCTGCTTTCTTACAGAATCCAGGACCACCAGCCCAGGAATGGCCCCACCCACCAAGGCCTGGGCCCTCCCCCTTCACTCACTAACTAAGAAAATGCTCAGGGGGCTGGAGATATGGCTCAGTGGTTAAGAGCAGTGCCTGCTCTTCCAAAGGTCCTGAGTTCAATTCCCGGCAACCACATGGTGGCTCACAACCATCTGTAATGAGGTCTGGTGCCCTCTTCTGGCCTGCAGACATACACGCAGACAGAATATTGTATACATTATAAATAAATAAATATTAAAAAAAGGATTGTCCTTGCACAATCTTAAAAAAAAAGAAAAGAAAATGCTCTACAGGGTTGTCTGCCTATAGCTCTGTCTTGTGGAGGCATTGTCTCAATTCAGGTTCCTGCCTCTCAGATGACATAATTCGTGTCAATTTGACATGAAACTATCCAACACATAGGAGAAACCTCCAGGAGATATAAATAAAGATCTTGCTCTTGGGTAGATGAGCAGCTTCCAAAATGCTCATTACCTTACGAAAAATAAGCAAAGCAAATTAAACTATTAGGAAGCTGTAATGGTTTGGGTGATTAATGTCCCCCGGAGGTTCATGAATTTATTTGAACACTTGGTCCCAGGTTGATGGTGCTGTTTGGGGAGGTTATGAGACTTTTAGGACATTCAGCCTTGCTGGAAGAAGTACATCACCACAGGTGGACTTTGAGAATTTATAGCCCTGCCCTGTTTCCAGTTTGCCCTCTCCTTCCTTTGTGCAGTTTAGATGTGATCTCGCAGCTTCCTGCTCAGGCCACCTGTAGGTATGACTTGCCAACTATTATGGACTCTCATTCTGGAACTGCAAGTCAAAATAAACTTAAGTCACCTTCGGCCATGATGTTTTTTAACAGCCACCAAAAATGACTAACATGGAAGCTGGATAGTCCTATTTCACGAGGGCCACCTGTAACTCCAGCTTTGATGCCTTCGTCCAGTCTCTGTAAGCACTTGCACTCACACATGCACACGCGCGCGCGCGTGCGCGCGCGCGCACACACACACACACACACACACACACACACACACAAAATTCAAAATACATTTTAAAAAATGTTTTGAGACAGGACCTTACTATGTGGCCCTGACTGATCTGGAAGTTGGTTCTTGTAGAGCAGATTCACCTTGAACTCACAGAGATCTGTCCTGCCTCGACCTCCCTAGTTCTAGGATTAAAGGGAGTATACTAACATGCTTGACTCTAAAATAAAATCTTGGGGGAAGAAAGTAACTAATAATAGCCAAACCCTTGGAATAATGAAGATGACAGATGTCATGACACGAGAAACAGGAAGGACCTGGACACTTATGTGACTCCCAATTCCCTGTTTCAGCTCCTTGATCACTAGCAAAGAATACCACAAACAGAGAAGGATGGTCCCTCTCCACCAGCATTTTTTGTTGTTTTGTTTCTTAGTGTTGGTTTTTGTTCGTTTTCTTTTTAATCAGCACTGACCCAGCTCCCCCTGCTGGTTAGAAAACAGTGCAAAAAAAAAAGTGAATCACTTTATAAACTAACCCCTGATGTAGTGGTAAGAAAGCAAAGGCTGTGGTAGCATTGAGAGTCTTACCAGAGATGACATAGTGTGACATGGTTGTGGCTATGACATTCTGGAATCTCTATCATGACTAAATACGTAACAATCAGTTACCTCATGTATTTGGAGGCAGAGGTATGACTTTGAAACCCAAGTTCAGGACTACAGGCCCTGAAACTCTGAACATAAATTCAGCCCTGGTAACAACTGCAAAAGTGGCCTCTGACAATTCAGCTGTGTTATCTCTTGACTAATTTCTGTTTTAATGTCTGCATTGCAGGCACCAATATGTGGCCAGTTTCTCATTGCCATTGAATTACTTGAATTAGGCCAGCAACCAGTGGAGGCTAGAGAATCTACACACTGTACAGCGTACTCCCTTCCAGGTTTTGGGGGTGTTTGAAGGAATGTGGGGACTGTTTGTGTTGCTTAGCATGGTGCCTGACTTACTGTAAGTAAGTTCTCAACAAATAAACACTTCGCTTTTCCACCACTGACTCTACCAGGGACTAGAGAGTTTTCCAAGTTTGATAAAAGGTATTTTTAGATGTTCAGCTTCTACTGAATTGTCCATAACAAGAGAAGAACTAACTCTTCATTCCAAGTTCTTACCAATAGGCCTTGCAAGCAAAACCTGTGTTCTCAAGGAAATCCATTCTACTCTTTAAAAAAATTTAAACCGAGCTGGGGGTAGTTCCACGTGCCTTTAATCTCAGTACTTACGAAGCAGAGGCAGGTGGATCTCTGAGTTCAAGGCCAGCCTGGTCTACAGAGAAAGTTCTAGAACAGCCAGAGATACACAGAGAAATCCTGCCTTGAAAAGAACAAACAAAAATATTGAAACTCATATGTATGTGTGTGTGTGTATCTGTGCATCTGTGTGCCTGTGGATGTATTTGTGCCATGGTATATGTGTAGGTCAGAGGACAGGACAATTTTCAGGAGCCAGTCAAACTTGGCTCATCAGACTTGGCACCTTTGGGTCATCTCTCTGGCCCTCATCTACTCTTGAGTCTCCCCGTTACTTGTTTGCTTTGAAGTAAGCTTTGGGTCATAGCTCAGTTGATAAAATACTTGCCACAGCATGAGGATCAGGGTTCAATGCCCAAACCCATGTAAAAAGCCTACTGCGGCTGAGCAGTGGTGGTGCACACCTTTAATTCCAGCACTCAAGAGGCAGAGGCAAGCGGATGTCTGTGAGTTCAAGTCCTGCCTGGTCTACAGGACAGCCAAAGCTACACAAAGAAACTCTGTCTCGAGAAACCAAACCAAACCAAAACAAAAAAGACCAGTGTGGTGACTTGTGCTTGTAATCCCAGTGCTGAGGAAGAATACGGGAGCAGATCCTGGGGGCCTGCCAGCCAGCCTAGCCAAATATGAGATCTCCAGGCCAGTAAGGTGAGACAGGTGGATGGCACATGGGGAACACACCTAGGTATGCACATGCCTCACACACACACACAATGCAAACACAGATATATACAAAAGTACGCTGTGAAGCCAGGTAAAGGGGTATGAGCCTGTGTTCCCAGGATGTGGTAGGTAGAGGCAAGAGGATCAGGAATTCAAAACTAGTCTTATTATAGAGAAAATGTGAGACCAGCCTATTACACAAGACATTATCTCACAAAAAAAAAAAAGAGGAGGAGGAAAATATACTTCCTATGACTCAAACTCACTGGTTCCCATCTTGCCTAATTAAGATTACTGGTAGCCCAGCTAATAAAAGTTAGCTCTGTCCTGCTCCCTCATCTACACTTTTTCTTGCCTTTGGAGTAGGGGAGAAAAGGCTTCTGAATTCATAAAGAAAAAGGAAGTTTATATATGCAGCATAACTACATACAGAAATGCCCAGTAATCAGAAGGGCGGTAGACCTATGTGAGCTTAAGGCCAGCCTGGTCAAATAGCCAGCTCCAGTGCTTCATAGTGAGGACCCTGTGTCAAAAAAAAAAAAAGAAAGAAAGGAAGAAAGGAAGGAAGGAAGGAAGGAAGGAAGGGAGGGAGGAAAAGAAAAAAAGGAAAAGGTGGGGAATCGGGGTGGGGAGAGCTAAGGGGACTGCCAAGGAAAGAACATTCCAGCATTCCAGGCAGAGCAGCAAGTGCTGAAGTTCTTGGAAGATTTGGCAATGAGGAGCGGAAGGAGTGGGAAATAGCTTAGAAAGAAGCAGAAATGGGGGCCTCCACATGGGTGAAGGAATGTTGGCAGCTATACAAACACGAATTCCAGTGTCAAACTGATTTTTATGAGACACTCAGTGATAGTATTTGAAACAACTAGCTCAGTGTCTTTTGTTTAGAAGATTCCAACAGTTTGCATGAAATAAATCAATTGGTTCAAGTAATTGGGGTGGAAGCAAGAAGACAAACAGAAGTGGGGTGAGATTCTAGCTGTTGTGGTAACGCAGACATGTCATTACACAGTCCTTAGTGATAGCTAGACCTAGGCTGTATATTCCATTCTGATCTTCCAGGGAAGATAAATGTGGAAAATCCCATCAATAATGAAATTCAGTGAACCCATAACAACAATGAAGTCATTCTTAAGGGAAATATAGCTTCCTGGTAATAAGATCTGAGAGAAATGGTCCCTAACTATGAGTCACTCTGACACAATGGCCAAAGTCTCAAGAACAGCCCTGTAATAAACACTACACTAACAGACCACTTTCAGCTCCGGAGATGAATGCTACAAGATTCTGAGGGCCAGCTCTTATCGTTAATTTCATGCATAAAGCTTCCATGCACTAGCAAAAGCAATCCTACAAGAGGCAAGCTAGCTGCATGGCTTATTCAAGGAACAGTGCTCTGAATATCCAGCAAAATCCCTACCTTAGCTGCCTTTCAAATAACTCTCAAGGAATAGTGATTGAAGTACAGTAGAAAATCTGAACTTCTCTGTAAGAAAAGAATGCAGATGATCCTTGCTGCCAAATAACCATTGGTTTGACAGTCCATGGAGCTGAAGGCAGGACTGACAGTGCTTCAGTGACAACCCTAACTGTGGTAGCTGGAAATCAAAGCCATTCTACTGCCATTCGGACATGGGTGTAAGAAGTTTATAAGTATAGTTGGGTATGGTGACTCACCATAGGTGTGAAAAAAACTGAAAGGCAATGTGATTTCAGTTGGGCGTGTGGCACATGCATCTAATCCCAGTAGCCAGGAAGCAGAGACTGGGGGATTGCCATAAATTCAAAGCCAGTCTGGTCTGCATAGGTAGTTCCCAGTCAGCCAGAGTTATATAGCAAGACAATACATTGTCTCATAAATAAAGATTAGTCCTTCCACTGCTATCAATAGTACAGGGACTAGAGAAGAGTTTCACAGCATGTGCGAGGTGACCCAAGGGGTCCAGAAATATATTGAAGCCCTACAATGACCCACAGCACTGCAGATTGTAGCATAACTGTGAAATCATCTGAAGCTAGAGTCCGACTAGTCAGAAGAAACAAATTATGTAGAACCCATTTGTCATCCCAGTGAGAGCTAACATTAGTTGAACATTCACTTTGTGCTAGTCACTGGCCGAAGCACTTCCTGTTCATTGTATTTATTTATTTGTTTGTTTGTTTGTTTAATTCTTGAAGCTGAGGCATGAAGCAAGTGCAATTAATTTCATTTCACAGAAAGGGAGTCTAAGGACCAGAAAGGTAAAAGTGTCTTCCTGTATTTGCTTTTGCTTTCATGTGGTGTTGGGAACTGAACCCAGAGCCTCATGTAGAGTGCATATAGGTTATACAATCACTGAAGCACCAACCTGCACCCCAACCCCAATATTTTCTTGACTCTGTTGGTGTTCCCCTGTGTGCCAGCCACTCTAATGAGAAGCTTTGTAGTCTCAGTGACTGGACACAACAGAAGTGTGTTTTTCTCATGTAAGTATAATAAAAAGTTAGACCCAGGTTGCTGTCTCTGGTACATTGCATCAGTCTGAGGTTTCTAGTTTCTATCCTAAAGATGAAATATATCTAGTTCCACTGTCCAGAATCACCTGTGCACACTTTGGCTGAAAACCACAGCTTCACTATGGTCTCCAGGAAAAGAAAGATGGCTTTGTCACCAGCCAGACTATTTCTGTCATGCCAAGCAATCAGCTAGCTCAGAATGTGCTCCTCCATGAACTCAAAGCACCTTGAGATAGCTTTGTTCATGGCCTTTTGATAAGAGGGGAAAAAGAATTACTTGTCCTCATATTAGAAGCATGGCATTATTTGTACTCAACAGGTACTGTGCTCTATGTAATTACTGTCAGAATGCATAGTGTGGCTTAGGTTTTGTTTTAGGGCTCCCCAGCCCACACAAGGTCTCCTATATCCCAGGCTCTATGAATTCAAGGCCAGCCTGGGCTACATAGTGGTTCTATGGCAGTCTGAACTGCAGAGTGAAATAAATCCTGCCTCAAATCCCTAAGATAATGACGTTTAAAAGAACAGATTGATAGCCAGGCATAGTGGTACATACATTTAACCCCAGCACTCAGGAGGCCGAGTCAGGCAGATCTCTATGAGTTTGGGGCCAGCCTGGTCTATGTAGAAAGTTCCAGACCAGCCAGGGCTACATATAGAGGCCCTGTCTCAGAGAGGGAAGGGAGAGGGGAGGAAGAAGAAGGAGAAGAAGGAGAGAGAGAGAGAGAGAGAGAGAGAGAGAGAGAGAGAGAGAGAGAGAGAGAAGAGAGCGAAGGAGGAAGGGAGGGAGGGAGAGAAGGAAACAAACAGGTTGGCTTTGATTTGCAGATTTACTTGTTGGCCCTGCTGATGTTAGGACTGTGACAAGGCACATATTATGTTTGTAGCACATCATAGAACAAAGATGCTGAACTCCAGGACTCTATTCAATAAAGGAAGACAAAGGGACTGGGGACCCATTGTCCCCTTAAGAGACCTGAAGATCCCCCACTGGCCTTTTCAACACAGGCTCTTAGGGAACACTAAAGAGCCGAATGTAGGCACTGGCTTGTGGGATTTTATACTTAGGCCCTTACCTCGAGTTCTCCTGATTCATCCTCCTCTGAAGTCTTAAAGCACTAAAGCCGTGACAAATACTCATGCCCATTGAAATGTCATTCACTAGGACAGTGTGATAAGGTGATTCAGGGTTCAAGCAGTGGCATCAGATTACATCACTATGTAATCTGGGCACATTAATTACCTGCCCACGGCCTCATATCTGAAAAACTGGTATTAATGACTCTTTATAAGTTTTACATGAAGATAAAATGACTTAATCTAAAAAATTTATAATATCCAGTACATAAGAAGCCTTCAGCAAGAGTTAGCTATTTTTCCAAGTGCCTCTTACTGTGTTTTTATGCTGTATGGGAGTAAGACAGCAGAGGAGAGAAAAGTAGGTGGCCTGGGATAGCTATTTCTCTTATGAGTCACATCCAACACGGACTGTTACCTCTTTTCTTTTTTGCCTCTATCATTTTGCTTTGTTTAAAGACAGTGAATTCTCTAAACCTGTAATTTAGAGAATCTCTAAACCTCTAAACTATTGCACCAATAGTTTACTTTTCTTGTTGCTATACCAACTTAAGAAAGAAAGGTTTAAAATAGAGAAAGGAATTATTTATTTTTACCTCATAACTTGATATAGTTTATCAAGTTAGGGAAGGCATGGCGGTGGGAGTGGCCTGTGTCTGTGGTAGCAGAAGCATAAGGATGCGTGTGCACGTTTGGGTAGATCGGGGAGAAGGGGTGGATGGATGGATGCGTGTGCACGTTTGGGTAGATCGGGGAGAAGGGGTGAATGGATGGATGCGTGTGCACGTTTGGGTAGATGGGGAGAAGGGGTGAATGGATGGATGGTAGTACTTATCAACCTTTTTTGTTTTCCTCTTTTATTCAGTCTAGGACCCAGGAGGGTACCACTCATATTCAAGGTTGAACCTCTCCAGAAACACATCCACAGACTCCCATCTACGGGTATGTCTCCTAGGTGATTCTAAATCAACCCAACTTGTCAATGACAATGACAACCCAACCACCTCGTCTCAACTTGTCATCTAGACATATCTCTTTTAAACCATAGCATTCTACCCCGAGTTCTAAGAGTCTCATGGTGAGCCCACAACACAAAATGCATCTAATGTATCTTGAGGCATTCACTAAGGTTTAACAGTTTCAACACTGTTTAAAAGCCCAAGTTGAAAGTCTGCCCTCAGACTCAAAGTAACCTCTTAATATTGAACTGTTGTAAATTCAAAAACTTATTTCCAATACACATGGCACAGGACAAATATTTCCATCTTAAAGGGAAGAATGGGGGTGCAGAGAGGAAAGTTCAAACCTAAGCAAGACAAAACCTGGGCAGGGCAAGCATGACGCGCTGTCATCCATAGCTAGGGTCTGACCTCCTTCCTCTCAGCTCTGTAGTGTACAACAGCCATGGCTTCTCTCTAGGGCCAGCTTCACTCAGTGTCTGCAACTTCTTTGCTGGGCATCTGTGTTTCTGACATTTTCACTATCCCGTGATCACTGTAATTCAGGCATCATCTCCATAATGTGACAGACAGACACCTCAGGAGCTCTGTGCAGGGACTACAGCTACAACCCCAGGACATGCTGCCTCCATGGCTTTCTAGAGTTTGACACAAGCTTCCATGATCCCCTCATTCTTGCGTCTGTCCTATTTGCAAAACCAGTATCATGTGGATGGTGGCAGGTTCTCCTGCCAGCCTATGACACAGCCTGATCCCTTTGGACCATAGCTGCGGTAGATTCTGTGTGCCTTCATGGCTAAACCTGGCCAAAACATTTCCCTAAGCAGTGATTTTCCCTTTTAAAAAAAACAATTAGTGTGTGTGTGTGTGAGTGCGCGCGTGCGTGTCTGTCCATCCTCTACAGTGCACATGTAGAGGTCAGTGGGAGTCAGTTTTCAACTTCAAACCTTGTTTTGAGGCAGGATCTCTTGTTTCTTCCATTGTGCTGTATACTGGTCCTTCAGCTTCCAGATGATTATTCTGCCTATCTATCTATCTATCTATCTATCTATCTATCTATCTATCCATCCATCTATCCATCTATCCATCCATCCATCCATCCATTCACCTATCATCTATCTATCTATCCATCCATCCATCATCTATCTATCTATCTATCCATCATCTATCTATCTATCCATCCATCTATCTATCCATCCATCCATCCATCATCTGTATGTCTGTCTGTCTATCTATCTATCTATCTATCTCTCTATCATCTATCTATCTATCTATCATCTATATCTATCTATCTATCTTTCTGTCTATCTATCTATCTATCTATCTATCATCTATCTCCTGGGTCTATCCAATAAGCAGTGGGATTACAGATGTGAGACACTGTATCTAGCTTTTTACATGGGTCCCAGGGATGTGAATTCTGGTCATGAGACTTGCACAGCAAGCACTTTTACCTACTAGGCTAGCTCCATTTTATTCTTTTCCCTCTTTCTTTTTGTCTTTGTTTTTTTTTGTTTGTTTGTTTTATTTTTGTTTTTTTAGCAAAGATTCACCATATATCTCAGTCT
The DNA here is from genome assembly GCA_004026605.1 of Ondatra zibethicus. Taxonomy (NCBI): domain Eukaryota; kingdom Metazoa; phylum Chordata; class Mammalia; order Rodentia; family Cricetidae; genus Ondatra; species Ondatra zibethicus. The sequence continues at coordinate 63,758 of PVIU01006825.1, forward strand.
GGCTTCAAACACAATTCTCCTGCCTCACCTTGAGTATCAGGATTACACCATACCTTATTCAATATTCAATTCTTTTTAAGGTTTTGAGACAGGATCTTCATATGTAGCCCCTATATAGCAAGTTCCAGGCTGGTTTGAAATTCATGGCCTTTCTCCTGTCTTTGCTTCTCTTGGTTCTGAAATTACGGGTATATGAACTGTCACACCCAGCTCCACTGTTTTAGTTAGGAAGAACAAAGCCAAGTATGATGGTACAGGCCTGTGATCCCAGCACCTGGAAGGAAGAAGTAGGAAAAATCAGGAGACCAAGGTCAACCTCAGCTATATAGTAAGTTTGAAACCAGTCCAAACTACATGAGATTCTGTGTCTTTAAAAAAAAAAAAAAGTAAGCAAACCAGGTATGGCAGCATATGCCTTTAATCCCAAACTCCAGAGGTAGAGAGAGGTGTATCTGTATGAGTTTGAGGCCACCCTGGTCTACAGAGAGAGCTACAGGGTAAGACCTTGTCTCAAAATAAATAAATAAAAAATAATAAATAAATAAGAAAGAGCTGGAAAGTTAAGAGCACTGACTGCTCTTATAGAGGACCCTAATTCAATTCCTAGCATCTACTTAATGGCTAACAACATGCTAGGCACACATGTGGTGCACAGACATACATGAAGGCAAAACATCCATATACATAAAAGTAAATAGGCCAGGCCTTGTGGTACACAGCTTGAATTCCAGTCTAATCTACTTAGAGTTCCAAGTCAGCCAGGGCAACACAGGGAGGCTGTCTCAAAAAACAAAACCAAATTAAGTCTTAAATAAATAAAGCAAGTACCTTTGATCGAGCCTCCTCCTGCCAAATAGTGTAATTGTTCCTGTTCCATTTCTTCCAGCTGTTCCTGAGACTCACATGGTCTCCCTCAGCAGACAGAGAAAGTAAGACGCCATGGCCCCACAACCCTCGTGCCTTCATGGTGCCTCCGACAAGAAAGCTGCCTGCAAGGCAACCGCCAGGATGCTCTGTTGTCTGCATTTCGTCATGTTCTCGACAAGGCTGCAGAAGCAGTCTGCCAGCTCTTCCTCCTCCTCTTCCTCTTCTTCCTCTTTTGCCCCCTCGCCCTCCTCCTTGTACCTGCATTCCTACTTTGAGACAGGAGCTTGTTTTGTAGCCCAGGCTTGGCTTGGACTATGGCTCCTCCTGCCTCAGACTCCCCAAGTATTACATTTGCAGCCACAGGCCCTACAAAACCACTTTCCTGCCGTACAGAGTTGCTATCCAAAAGCATGTAAACAGCTGGCGCTTTCCAACTTAACTGTGTAGTAACTCAACTCAGTTTTTCTTTTTTAACCTTTCAATTCAATACAGATGCTTCTCACAACTGACTTACAAAGTTAGGCTTTGTGATTCTGACCAAGGTGGTGTCAAATAGAAAGAATTTATTTCATTTATTCATTCAAGTATCAAGCTTTTTACTGAGTATGGTTGATCTTACCTGTAATTCCAGCACGCACTTGGGAAGCAGAGGCAGGAGGATTGCTGGGAATCTGAGGCCACTCTAGGTTACAGAGGGTGCCTGAACTGGCCTTGCCCCATAGTCACACTGATGAATATCTCTAATATCACCATAGAACCTTTGTCCTTCGATGGATGGAGATAGAGACAGAGACCCACATCGGAGCACTGGACTGAGCTCTCAAGGTCCGGTTGAAGAGCAGAAGGAGGGAGAAGATGAGCAAGGAAGTCAGGACCACGAGGTTGGTCCACCCACTGAGACAGTGTGCCTGATCTAAGGTGAGCTCACCAAATCCAGCTGGACTGGGACTGAACGAGCATGTGATCAAACCGGACTCTCTGAATGTAGCTGACAATGGGGGCTGACTGAGAAGCCATTGATAATGGCACTGGGACTTGTTTCTACTGCATGTATTGGCTTTTTGGGATCCTAGTCTGTTTGGATGCACGTCTTCATAGGCCTGGATGGAAGGGGGAGGGCCTTGGGCTTCCCACAGGGCAGGGTACCCTGCCCTCTCTTAAGAGAGGGGGGAGGGTGAGTAGGGGAGTGGGAGGGGAATGGGAGGATGGGAGGAAGTGGAAATTTTGAATGGAAAAATAAAATAATTATAATAAAAAAGAAACAATTGTGAACACCAAAAAAATCTATTCATTTTATTTTATGTTTTGCCTGTATGTATGTATGTCATAAGGAAGTTAGAAGATCCCCTGGAACTGAAGCTATGGATAGTTGTGAGCCACTACATTGGTGTTGGAAACCAAACCAGGGTCCTCTGAAAGAACAAGTACTCTTAGCCACTGCATCATCTCTCCATCCCCTATTGCAAATATTTTAACAGAGGCAATTCCAAATGTCTTCCCTCTGCATGGTGCAACAGTCTACATCTCTTCCTGTCCACTCTACTCCTTGCCCGGGTTACTTCCTCTAGACTCCTGCTTGCCCCATCCTTGCCTCCAGCTGACTTGGGTGTTCCTCCTCTCCTGGAATGTAGAACTCAATTTTTCTTTACAGTTTTTATAATTCCATGTATGTGCATATGATGTGTTGATGTGTGTGTGAGTGTGGGCTATTTTCCAGTAGTGTGCCACCATCCTAGTGTATGGGGTGCTGGGGACTAACCCACTAGGGTTTTGTGCCTGCTGGGAACGCAAGCCCTCTACCAACTGCTCACAGCTGCAGCCCTCCGTCAAAAATTACTAAACTCCGTTGAATTTAACAGGGAGGACTCAAGTCCTTGAAGGACTGGTAAAAATCCCACTGCAACTTTGTATCACGCAAGAGTCCTGTACTGTTTGTGCTTTTATCTTCACTTTTGTTGATCCTTGAGCTTGTAGCCAAACATGTCCACTGTAATCTAAATATACTTCATCCCCAATTACTAAGCTCCCAGACTTTAAAATTTAAAAATGTGTGTGTGTGTATGTGTGTGTGTGTGTATGTGTGTGTGTGTGTGTATGTGTGTGTGTGTGTGTGTGTGAAGTCAGAAAACAACCTTGTGGATCCATTTCTCTCCCTCCCTTTACACAGGTTTCAGGGTTCGAACTCAAATCTTCATGTGCTGCAAGCACCTTTCCCTGAGAAAGCCATCTCACCAGCCTGAGAAGCACATCTTTTAACATTATGCCATATTATTCTATTCCATAGCAGATTCAATCCATTTCCCTGTTGACAGACATTTAATTTGTCTATTAGGTTTTTCTAGATGAACAAAATCAATAGAATACATTTATCCTATATAACATATATTGTGAAAAGGGGGATTTGGGCCAATGAGATGGATCATTAGGAAAAGGCACTTGCTGCCAAGATTAATAACCTGAGATTGAACTCCAGGACCCACACATTGTCCTCTGATGTCCACACATGCACGGTACATGTGTGGGCACAAATACACACCCAGTATAAAGAATGTTTCCTAAAACTTTTAAAATAAAAGGTGATTTATTAGATTGGCTTAAATGATGTGGTTTGGGCAGCCTAACAATATATTGGGGAGGCTGAGACACTGGATGCTCCAGCGGTCCCAATCTAATGCTGAAAGCCAAGAGGATTCCTGAAGAGCCGCTGGTCTTCAGCCCATGTCAGAAGGCTGAAGAAGCTGGGTTCCAGTAGCTACAAAGGATGGCTGTGGCAGCAGGGCACACGTGCTCAGCAGCAAGATGCACGGGGTAGGTGAACTTACCAGCATGGCAGGGAGGCAGTGACCAGACAAGCAGGAAGAATGCAGCTTTGCCCCTGGGACCTCTGTTTATCTGGCTGACATCAGAAGGCGCAGCCCACATTTAAGGTGGGCCTTCCCACTTCAGATACCCTAGTGAAGAAAAATTCCTTTTAGAGCCTAGAGAGAGAGCTGAGCAGTCAAGAGCAGGTGCTGTTCTTGCAGAGGACTCAGATTCCATTCCTGGTACCCACGTGGATGCTTATAACCATCTGAAACTCCAGTTCCAGGGGATCAGGCAGCAAGCATTCAGCTGGTGCACAGGCAGACGAAACATACACAAAATCTTAGAGAGAGAGAGAGAGAGAGAGAGAGAGAGAGAGAGAGAGGAGAGAGAGAGAGAAGAGAAAGAGAAAATCCCTTACAGACATGCCCATTGGTTTAGTTGATTTCAGACCTAGTGAAGTTGACAACAAAGATTTATTTATCACAGGTTTTTCACTCTTTTCATGCCATACAATTTATGAGTTGAATTGTGTCCCTTGTAGATTCATATATGCAATGCTAACACTTCAAGGTCTTAGAATACATGCTTATTTGTGAATAGGACCTTTGTGGAGAGAGGTCAAGATAAACTGATATCCTTAAAAGAAGAAATTGGGGAGACGGCCCAGTGGTTTATGAATCCCAGTGATTCCTACGTAGTCCCCCTCCTGGTTTTCCCACCTTTGTGTGTTCTCCTCCCTTGAGTATGGACCATGCTTCTCCACTTGAAATGAATACGGTATAGGAAAAGTGACGGGATACTATTAAAATACTGGTTACCTCACATAGTTTTGTTCTCACATCTTGTTGTTTTTGAGACAACATCTTGATATGTATCCTCGGATTTTCTAGAACTTGTTAGATAGTCCAGTGGCCTTAAACTTGCTCCCAGAGGAGCCAGCACTGTGAAGGGGCTGTTTCATTGTCTCATGAAGTAAACTTTGATATTATCTCCCTCACCATTTTTTTTTCTTGAGACAACTTTCTCTGTATCTTTGGAGGTTGTCCTGGAACTAGCTTTTATTGACCATGTTGGCTTTGAACTCACAGGGATCCATCTGCCTTTGCCTCCCAAGTGCTGGGATTAAAAGCATGGCTTGTTTTGGTTTTTCAAGACAGGGTTTCCCCACCATTTTAAGCCACTTAGTGAGACTGACAACTGAAGTGCCAATCTGAACAGTGCTTATATTCCTGACCTAAAGAAATACGAATACAAAAGCTTGTTCCTTCAAGCTGCTAAATTCAGGAGTAAACAGACATGAAGGCCACAGATAACTAACAAACCTCCATCTTCCCTGTGTATCTCTCTTGAGCTTCCAAAGTTATTTGCACAGATCTCTATTAATGATCATCCCATGCTACCCATCTGAGTCACTCTCCCCAACTCGATTGTCTCCAAAAACAGAAACCCTGGCTCAGATGTGTTGTAAGAGGAACGGGCTGCGTCCCACCGCCCGGCTAGCTTACACCCAAAATAACCACACAGAAATTGTATTAATTAAATTACTGCCTGGACCATTATATCTAGCCTTTTCTTGGCCAACTCTCACATCTTGATCTAACCCATTTCTATTAATCTGTGTGTACCACGAGGTCGGTGGCTTACCAGGAAAAAATCAGCATGTCTGACTCTGGTGACTCCATGGTGGCTCACTCTGCCTGCCTTCTTTCCCCTAGCATTCAGTTCTCTTTTTCCCACCTATCTAAGTTCTGCCCTATCAAAAGGCCAAGGCAGTTTCTTTATTCAACCAATGAAAGCAACACAAATACAGAAGGACCTCCTACACCACAGATGGCTTAGTATTTACTGTGTCTTATGCAGAGTCCAAAGCACAGATATCCCAATTTCCAAAGTAGGCTACTTAAGTCCTCTCCAGCCCCCGACTAGGGCATTTTCATACCACACTATGAAATCTTCAAAAACTACGACCCTGATCAGTTGAAAGCTTGACATCCCCAGGGTCTTACTATGCCTGATTGACTAGTAACTCATTAAGTAGACCAGGCTGGCTTAAAACTGCGAGATCCACCTGGTTCTGCTTCCCTAGTGTTGAGAGTAAAGGCATGTGCCACCACTCCTAGCTAATTTTTTTAAAATCTTGTTTCGTTTTTAAAAGTTTTAAATTACATGGTGTTTTGTTTTGTTTCTTCGTGAGCCTATGCTGTGTGTGGGGGTGGGAGTGGTACCCAAAGAGACCAAAGGTATCAGATCTCCTGAAGTTTGAGTTACAGGCAGTTGGGAGCTGCCTGATGCACAGTTGTGAGTGTCTGACATGGGTTCAGAGAACCGAACTCAAGTCTTCTGGAAGAGTAATACATATGCTCAACCACTGAACCACCTCTCTGTCCCCAAATTGTCTTGAGACAAAGTTGGATGTAACCCAGGTTGGCCTTTATCTCCTGAGCCTTCTGTCTCCACTTCTTGCGTGCTGGGATTGCAGGTGTGTACCACCATTTGACAAGACCTAAAATGTTAACACTGTCTCTGAGCTCCAGCATGAGATGCTTGCCTGTCTCACCAGGGAAATGTCACTTCCCTCTTATTCCTTCTGTAACAGTGACATTGGTCTTTCAGTTCCTCTGCTGAACCTTGCTCTCTCAGGCTCTTTGCACAGGGTTTCCTCTATGTGGATTTCTCTTTGTCCTCCTTCACTTTTTTTTCTCTCCCCTCCCACCTTCTGAGATAGGGTCTCAGGCTGAGGAGATGACCCAGCTGTTAAAGAGTAGGCTCACAACCACAAACACGAGATCGTGTCTCGTGTCACCCAGGCTGGTCTTTTTTTTTGTCGTCAAGGCTGGCAGGGAGCCTCTAGTTCTCCTGCCTCTGTCTTCTGAATGCTGAGATTACAGGTGTGTGTTGCCATGCCCAACCTCCTTAATTTCTACTTGGCCCAATGTCACTTCCTAGAGAAGGCCTTCCTGCTTTCCATTCTAAATCAGAAAACACTGTAATTTTCCTTCACACTGCTTATCACAATTAGGAGGAAATGATTGCTTAATTGGGTATTTTGTATTCGTTCCCCATGTACTCCAAACTCTGAGGACAGAGAAACACTGTCTTGCTGCCCAGTGTCTCCTCAGCACAGAGCTGTGTTTGACATATAATATAGAATGTGAGGGCTCAGCATATCCTCCCTATGCTCCCTCAGCCCCAACCCCCCCCTTTTTTAATTAAGGCAAACATTTTTCATTACCTCCACAAACTGCATACACCTTTATTGTTTACAAATTTAATATTCTAAGTGTCATTGTGTCAATGTTATTTGCCATGGGTGGTGATTTCTGTGTACAGACTTAATTAAAAAAATAGAGCTAGGATTGGAACCCAGGGTCTTGTACATGCAAGGCAAGTGATATGTCACTGAGTTACAACCCCAGCCCTTTCTATTTTATATATATATGTAATTTTTTTTGTGACAGAGTCTCACTATGTAGCCTAGGCATTGAGCTCTAGCCTTTAGCCTCTATCTCCCAAGTACTAGGATCATAGGTGTGGGTCACCATTGCCCAGCAGGGGCCACAACTTAAAAATTTTGTAGTACAGTCCCACAGTGGAATCTTCCTATGTGGTTGGAATATGACATTATGGGAGGAATAGACAACAGAAGTACTTACTAATGGCCTTGTTTGTTTGAGGTAGGGTCTTGCTGTGTAGCCTAAACTGGTCAGAATCTCTCTAGATAGACAAAGGGGCTTCCAACTTGGTGATCCCTTTGCCTCTGTCTGCTGAGTGCTGGGCTTTGAGGTGTACATTACCCCGCCTGGCTATCAATGGCCTTTTAAAGCTCTTCGGTTAATTTTCAAGGGCAGTGAGAGGTTAAAGAGGTTGGGCCATGTGGTAAGATATGGGTTTGAACACTATTATTTAATGGCTGTGTGGCTTTGAGCAAGTTGCTTTTCTCTCTGGTCCTCAAAGTACTCAACCATAAATCAAGGATTGAATAATGGCCCCTTTTCATTCAGCTTGTGGGAGGGATTCAGTAAGATAATACAGAGCACTGAGAACCGGGTCTGGTTTCAGGAAATGCTCAGTATCAGCCATTCTTTTCACACATGGTCAAAGAGAAAGGTTCCCCATTTCTCATTTGGTACTGGAAGAAGTTTGGGGGTGCTCTAAAGTCCTCTGTGGGAAGTCAAGGTTGGAGCAGTTTAAAATGTAATGCTATCCCCGCCCCCTCAATTTTTATTTTCTTTCTACTTTCAAGTCTTAAAACTGAAGCCGGGGGAGAAAGGAGCTTCTAGCTAGTCTCTAACTGGTTTCAAATAACAGCAGCGTGGATTCCCACTTTTCTTTCACAGGTCTGTGTTCAGATGGTTTAATCAGGTGCCATTGTCAGCCAGAGAAGGAAGGCTAAGAGAGGGCCACCAGCTCAGTTTCTTGACACCTAGCAATTTGCAATGCCGCCTTTTTTGGAAGCCACCCAAGTCTTTGCCTTTTCAGTCTATTGGCACTTCCTAGGTGATCAGAGCCTACCAGTAGGCCACACAAAAGCCATAATAAACGAGAAAGTCAGAACTTCACCAAGGATTTGATTCAGACCAGGGCCAGTTGCCAGGATCCAGAAGAACAATTTCTCCCTCCTTCCCTTTCAGAGAGAGAGAGAGAAATGTCGTTTTATCTTCGCATAAGGCACACTCTGTTCCCCCAGCAGAAGGTAGGAAGCCAGTCCTGAAAGAATTCCTTTTCCTCACCCTTTTAAATCTTGAGGAAGAGCTGCCAAATGCATAAATTCCTCCTTTGATCGGAAGATAAAGCAGAACAATGCTGTAGAGCCGAGCAGATTCCTGACGAACATTCTTCTGGGGTGTGTAAGCTTGCTTGGAAGTGCCAGTGTACAGAGGATGGTGGGGTTGGTGGACAGCTAGGGGCTGGGAGGGTGGTAGGAGACGTAAGATGCTCCTAGACTTCCCCATAGAATAGCCTTCTGTTTTGCTTAGCTGGTTCTAGAGATTGAACCTAGACCTCACACATGCTAGTTAGGTGCACTACCACTGAGCTAGTCTCAGTCCTATTTCTAATTTTTTTGAGACAGGTTCCGAACTGCTGAGTTTAAGTAATCTCCTGCCTTAGACTCAGCTTGGACTACAGTAAGATGCCACATTCTCTCTCTTGGCTTCCTTCCCCTTAAAGTAGAACTTCATCCAAACACCAGAAGTGCAGGCATGTTTATTGGAAAGAACAGATCAGAGGTCTCCCCTTTCCTACTATAGGAAAGGAGAAAATGTTGGGAATAAGCTTCTAAATTCCAAAAGCCAAATCCAGTTTATTTTGCCATCCTTCTCCTCAATAGTTACCGGCTGTCCGTCCTCTTTTGCAATCCGTAAAACGGGAATAATTTCCCCATCTGCTTCACTTTTGAACCAGACAGCAGAGGGCTAAACGCTTTACAAGCACAATTCCAATCGGTGCTCCCGAGAAAGGTATGATTACTCCGGGGCCTGGGTGTGCTGTCTGGCCGAGCGCTGTTATTAACAGGCTGCCTTTCTCACCTGGCCCCGGCAAGCAGGTCAGCCAACAGCGACGTGAGGACGCCGCACACGTTCAGCCCTTTACGGGACCCACGTGATGAGCTGCTAATTACAAACTTCGAAGCACCTGAACGCCCGCGATAAATGCTGGAGGGAATGAAAGATTCCGCCTTGACTGTTCACTTCTGTATTCCAATCCAAACTCATCTCCGGGCGGCCTGGGGCCAAGATCGCAAAGCCCGCAGCCGCAGGCCAGAGGTCATCGGCGCGCAGGGCTGAGAGAGGGCCCGGGAACAAAGGGCGCCTGGGAGCCCGAGGCGGGCCAGGGGGTCCCAGAAACACTCTCTGAGTGGCCCGAGGCCGCGACTGAGACACCCATTCCCCGCGGCGCCCAGTCCAGCCCGCAACCTCCCCGCCGCTGCCTTGCGGCCCCGCCTGTGCCCCGCCCACCGCCCCAGGTAGGCCGTCTGCGCCAGCCAATCGTCAGGCGCCCAAGCCCGGGGGCGGCGCTTGTACCATCGGAAGTGACGTGCGGTGCTCGGCTGGCCGCGGAGTCAGTCGAAGCTCCTCAGCGGCCGGCTGAGCCAGCTGAGGCGGGGGCAAAACATGGCTCGGACCTTGGAAGGCGCGAAGGCTCGGGTTGCGGTGGAGACCGAAGCTCCCGCAGCGTGAGGTGAGGGACGGCTGGTGCGTGTGGAGCGAGGCCTGGCGCTGCGCGGCCGCCGAGGGACCCGAGGGGAGGGACCGCGGCCGCGGTGTCCCTTGGTCGCTCCATCCTCTCTGGCTCGTTCCTCGGGGCCCCGTCCCCCACCCGGCGGTCGCCAGCACCCCGCGCCAGGCCCCTTTGTCGCGAGCCGCCGGGCGCCGCTGTCCCTCAGGGGGAGGGGAAGCCACCCCACGGTCCCCGGGACAGTGAGGGAGCTGCGGCGGCGGGTCCCAGTCTCCGCTCCGGACTTTTCTGGAGAATAGCTTGAACTTCTGCTATGGCCTCTTCCTCCTCCTTGCCCAGCTCTGACTTTGGAGCCTCGGGTGGTTTTCTTCTCCTGGGATCCTTCACCCCCTTACCTTAAAACAAAACTCCAGAACCTACTTGCTTTTGGAATGCAATAATATTTGTGTATTTAACGCATCGTCTTTCTGGGAAGGCATTAGAGTAAGAATATTTAACTCTTCCTGAGTGACTGCGAACAAGAAATAATTGAAGAGGAGGAGAGTGCGCACGGTAGTTCTTTCCCTGTGTTGTCCTGATAGACGGCGAAGTTCTAATTATTATACTTTTATTTTAGACAGTAGGTTTTTGAAGGAAGCTTCCCTGTTTGAACGAGATTATTTTTTAAAGAGGTACCCAAAATCTTTACAGGTGGGTGTCAGGAGGAAAACTACCTTGGGGAAAATTATTGAATGCATGGGATCATCACAAGCCACAAGGACAGAAAAAAAAAGCTAGTCTTAGAGGGTTGGTGCAGTAGCATCCGGGAGGGGAAGCTGCACAGAGGTCCTGGAACACTGATTCCAAGGAAGACTTTGTACTCTTGCCTCCCTGATGATGGTTCGGTCTCCACGAGAAACTGTTCAGCAGCCGTGCCGTCTTTGGAGTTGGTGTGGTCATGCAAGGTTACAAACCACACCGAAGTGCCTTGGTTGAGATTTTCAAGTCTTTGTAGCCGTCTGCGGGTTTGACAGTCAGTGTTTTGAGCACTGAAAAGCACTGTGATTGATAGAGATATTTGTTAACTCAAACGTAGTTCCAAAGTGATTTTAACATAGGTACAAAATATATAGAGCTTCCACAAATTCCATCTGCATTGGCTAACTTAATTCAAAAGCAGTTTGTCTTGGGAAAACGTCTGTTGTCTTGGGCATGGTGGTGTACTCTGTAATTTGCAGTGCTTGCCTGCACCACAGAGCTGTGGTAGGAGGGTCAAATTTAAGGCCAGCCTAGGCTACCTAGTGAGACACTGTCAATAAATTAATAATAATAATAATAGAAAATTTTCTGTTATAATTTGTTTTGTGTCCATGTTACTTGCAGTTTAATTTGCAGTCATACTTTAATGGTCTCAGCCTTTTTTCTGTTTCAGAGAGCTTAAAGTTGGGCATATTTGCTTTCAGGGTGTTAGAAACAACTTTCTGTAATCAGCTGTGTATTGAGTGTATGGTTCTTTGTTGCTTCTTCTATTTAGAGCTTCAAATTTTCCATTCAGTTTAATGCTGCTGTGTGCATTTCTGTGCCCAGGAGTAAGACTGGCACATTGTTTTGAATGTAATAAGTAGCACATTTAATTAGTAAATTTGTACCTCAAGAGAGCCTGATTTCTAAGAGCTCAGAGTTCTTATCAGAGCATCAGACCAACCCCTGAGATCAGGAGAGGTGCAAAGCACTTTCTTAAAATGCTAATAGCAATGCACTTGGAGAGATGAGCCTGAGTTACAGGAGACCCTGTCTCAAAGACAAAAACAAAGCAAAGTGACAAAGTTTTGTGAGCTGGCATGTAGCTAAGAGTTAGTGCAAGGCCCTAGGTTTGGTTCTCAGTACTTTCAGAATGAGTTGGAATTTATCTTGCTTTGATAAGACAACTTAATCTTTTTTACTAATTTATCATATTCCCAAAAGAAATTTAAGCCTAGCAAATGATGAAGTTGTTTTAGTGTGCTGCATTTACAGAATTTGGTGATTTGCTTAATCTCAACAGCCCACCTCCCCAGTACTAGGGACTGAACCCAGGGCCTAAGCAAGGCTCTACCACTGAGCCATATCTGCTTTAGTTTGGTGGTTTCATTTGATAGTTGTAACTGAGTTGGGCCACAAACCCCCCCCCCCCAAGAAACTGGGGAATGAGGAGAGAAGAGAGAGTAGAAGTTGTTGCCGGTCTCCCTGGGCAGACAGTTTAACAAGTTCTAACACTGTGGTTATAAGGACAGTGGTGGATTCAGCTGCTAAGAAGGATGCGATCAGGCTGGGGAGATGAAGGGATGCGTGGGTCTGATGAGAAGACTGCTCAAATTGAGGCTTACAGAATGAGTTCTCTCTATTAATGAGGGCAGGATGGGTAAAAGTGATCAGGTTCTAAGCTCTTTCCCATTACCTCCAAGTGGTAACGTAATTGAGAAAAGTCTCAATAACTCTGGTATTTATTTGATGGCATTCATATACAATGTTTTTAGTGGGAATCATGGTCTCACTTGGAAATACTGCCCCGGATAGGTGTCTTGTACGTTATTCATAGGATTATGGTTGAGGCTAAAAGAAACCTTAATTTTTCTTGCATATGTGGGAGTCACCATTTTGTTTGTTTGCTTGCTTGCTTGCTTTTGTTGTTGTTTTGAGACAGGGTCCCTCTGTATATACCTGGTTATCCTGGAACTCACTATGTAGACCAGGCTGCCCTTGAACTCACAGAGTGAGCCTTCCGAGTGCTGAGATTAAAGGTGATGTGCATCACCACATCTGGCTTTGGATCTTTATTTTGTGCATTTATGTATGCCCTGTTTCTTTTTTTGCAATGTTATTTCTTGATTTAAAATTTCAATTTCTAGCCGGGCGGTGTTGGCGCACACCTTTAATCCCAGCACTCGGGAGGCAGAGGCAGGCGGATCTCTGTGAGTTCGAGGCCAGCCTGGTCTACAAGAGCTAGTTCCAGGACAGGCACCAAAAACTACGGAGAAACCCTGTCTCGAAAATAAAAAAAAAAAATTCAATTTCTTATATGTATGTAATATACTTTGATATTTCCACCCCGTCCCCTGTTACTCTTTTATTTCTTCCCAGTGAACCTCTTCTTCCTCCCAACTACTTTTGTGTACTCCTTTTTCCCTTTTGTGGAAAATTTTAATTAGGGTGTCTGCTTGAGCTTAGATGGATGGTTATTTACTTGAGTAAAGGCTGCTAGCCATGGGTTGCACCACTGAGGAATATGACTTCCCCAACCCTAGCAACCATTCCTATAGCTCCTTGAGAGTAGGGTGGTCTTATGAGTCCCTTCCAAATCCATGATGGAATGTTAATGGACCCGGTTTTATTGCAGGTCTTATGGCATTGCTTCTGTGAGTAATGGGTGCAGCAGTCATGTCATGTCCCATGGCCTCTGAATCTGCTTCTGCCTCCAGGTTCCTTCCCTGTTTGGGTTCCTGTCCTGTCTTCTTTCAATGACGAACAGTGATTTGGAAACATAAGCTGAAACCCTTTTCTCCCCAATTTGCGTATAGCAATAGTAACCCTAAGACAACAGCAATGCCACTATTGTACCAGTGGGCACAGCTTAGCTGGAAGGTTGGTATTATCGCTTACAGGATCCACAGCAGAGTAAGACTTTCTCTTCTGATAACCTGCATAACACCTCCTGACACAGTAAAAGAAAGGTAGGCAGCTCAGTTGTAGCTTGATTTCTGTATGTCCCGCAACCAGATGTGTTTGATGTTTTCAGCAATAGTGTCTTATTACCTAGTTGGTAACCAAGAGCAATAGCAATAGCCTGAATGGGGGATGTGGTGGGGACTTCCTTATCCAACGTACTTACTAAGGGGTATTGTATACCATCCCTAGCACTAGGGGTTTTGTTTTTAATTTTTTGGAACATTACCCACTCAGGGTCTTTCTGTATAGCCCTGGCCTGGAATTTGCCATGTAGAGAAGCTTTAAACTCACAGAGATCTGCCCTCCTCTGCCTCCTGACTGCTGGGTTTACAGGCATGTGCCACCATGCCCAGACTATATGTTCTGATGAGACGTATACAGAGATATTTTGACAGTTACCATGAAAATCAATGCAGCTGGCTGTGAAGTACTTTCTGAATTTCATTTTGCCTTTGTAGGTAGTCCTCATGAAGCCTATGCTGGCTTTAGATTGTAACTGAGGAGGGCCTTGAAGTCTAGCTCCTCCTGCTTCCATCCACCAAGTGCTAGGATGACAGGTGCTACCATAGCCCACCTTAGACTTCTTAAAAATTTAAATTTAGCTATTTGGGTATAAAATAAGTGGAATTTTAAAATAATTTTTAAATAGATTTGAATGCAATTTTTGATTTAGCTATTGGTATTTATCTCTTTGAGAATACATTAAAACATTATTTAATCAACATCTTTAGTGTTAAACAGTAATGCTTTCTGTAAGTCTTACTGTGAAATGGGGTCTTATAATTTAGTTCAGACTGGCCTTGACCTCAGTGGTAGTTCTCCTGCCCCAGCCCTCCATTATGGACATGAAGTACCATATCTGTCTGTAGCATTGAGATCCAGTCTTGTTATGCAATTCAGGATGTCCTGGAACTTGCTGGCCTGCCTCAGCCTCCTAAGTGCATGGAATTACAGGCTTAATGATTTCATTCTAGAAAGAATCAAATAGTATATAATATCGTTTAACTTTATTTGCTATACATTGAGATTTATTAGAAACAAATACTAGTAGATAGTTCAGGACAGTGGTTCTCAGCCTGTGGGTCACAACGACCCTATAACTGGGTTCACCTAAGACCATCGGAAAACACAAATATTTACATTACAATATATAACTAGCCAAACTATAATTATGAAATAGCAATGAAAATAATTTTATGGTTGGGGTCACCACAACATGAGGAATTATATTAAAGGGTCACAGCATTAAGAACCACTGACTTAGACCAACAATAATAAAAACCTATGTTTGCATTGATTGCTGATTATAGCTTAACTAATGTTTTTGTCCCTCAAGACCTTATTATTCAAATAAATAGTAAATATTCTTGTTTTCTCGGAGAAGAAAATGAGGCCTAAATATATTTTGACTTATATAACTTAGTGTCTAAAAGGCACTGCTTGAATCCAGGTCCTATAGTGCTGGCCTAGTGTTCTTTTCACTGTGTTTCTTAACTTGATGTTTTAATGTTTACATGTGTAAAATGTAGCACAGTTTTGGAGTGTTTATTAAAGGATGAGCAACTTTATAGTTCAACCCGAGAGACCAATTATAATCCATATGATAATATTTTTCTGAGATTGGGTCACAGAGCCCAGGCTGACTTTGTGTGTACAGACTATAAGGTCACAGGTCACAGATGACCTTGAACTCTTGATCTTACTGCTTCTACTTTCCAAGTACTGGCATCGCACTTGTGCACACCTGCCTGTCTAGTTGGTTGGTTTCTCTCTCCCCCTTTTTTTTTCTCTCCCTCTTTTCCTTCCTCCCTTCCCTTCCCTTCCTTTCCCTTCCTTCCTTCTTTCCTACCACCTACCTACATACCTACCTACCTACCTACCAACCAAGAAATTGTCTCATAGGGTAGCCTATGCTGGGCTTGAACTTAGAGTAATCCTACTGTTTCAGCCTCATGACTATTAAGAGTTACATTGTGGACCACTACATATGTCTAAGAAATTGTTATTAAAGTTCCACTGTGTAATAAGCAAAACCACAACCTTCTTTCCAGGTACAGTATATGAAAATGAATCAGAGGAGACCAGTGCTAGTAATGCTTTCTGGTGAGGAGGGACTAGAGCATGAGTGGTCTTGTTTAAAAAATGCAGTCTAATCAGGAATCAGGAAAATACTTTTTTCAAATATTCTATTTTCAGTTTGGGAGAGTAAGTAAACATGTACGTTCTTCCTACAAGATAAGCTCTGACGGAGACCTAACTATTCTTAGAAACAAAACCACAGTGTAGTGAGTCGCTGTAACTGCATTGGTTTATTTATTAAGTCACCTTATCTATGTTCATAATAGAATTTATGACTGTTCTGATAAACACTTTATAGTTTAATGTATAAATCTGTTTTAGACTACAGTGCTAAGTGGAAAAGGGTGTTTCTTAGTTCCAGGGAATACACACTTTGTGCTTTTCTTTTTTTTCTTTTTTCTTTCTTTCTTTTTTTTTTTTGGAGGGTGTGAGAGACAGATTCTCAATGGTATCTCAGGGTAGACTTAATCTCCCTCAAATTCTTCTGCCTTAGTCTCCAAATGCTGGAATTACAGGTGTTTACCTGGCTGGGAATGACCCACTTTTGCCTGACTAAACCTCCTCCCCTTCCTCTTTTGCATGCTAGAATACTAGGTGAGTGCTCTGCCATGGAGTTCTCAGACTAGAATTCTATGCATATTGAAATGCTTGACAGTGCTTGATTTTTTTTTTTTTTGTTTTTGTTGTTCATTTTGGTTTGGTTTTTTGTGTTGGCCTAGAACTCACGACACTCCTCCTGCCTTGTAAGTGCTAGGATTACAGACGTGAACCACCAACACCTACTAACTGCAGTTCATTTTCTTTTTCTAATCATAGTTACTGGGGTATGTTTTAAATATAAAATCCGAAAACCTAGACATTTGTGCACCCTAAGTGAACACTTTATGGAATATGGAAAATAGCAGTCCCAGAACTAGCACCACAGCAGCTCCGACAAAGAAATGTAGGGCTGGGGTTCTGGCTCTTTCTAAAGTGCTTGCCTAGCATGTGTGAAGCTCTGGAATTAGGCTAGGTAGGTGGCTCACACCTGTGGTTTTAGTGCTCAACAGATGGGGCAAGTAGATCAGAAGGAGTTCATGGGGATCCTTTGCTACTTGGTGTAGTGAATCTAGGCAACCTGAGCTACATAAGGATTCTTTCAGCAAAAGAGAGGAGAAAGAAAGAAGAAAGGTTGTGTTTGTTTTGAGTTAGAATCTAGTTTTGTAGATTAGGCTGCCCTTGAACTTCTTGATCCTCCTGCCTCAGCCTCTTGAGAGCTAGGATTAAAAGCATGTGGACCTAGACTCAATGGGTACATGGTACTGGAACTTGAACTCAGGGACTTGTACCTACTAGATAAGAACTCTGCCACTGAACTATACCCCCAAGACAGTCTCAATCTCTCTGTCTATCTCTGTCTCTCTTTCACACACACACACACACACACAGAGGGAGAGAGTCTTTGCTCATTTATAGTTTAGTAGCATTAGTTACAATGTTGTCCATCACCACTGACTATTTCAGAAGACTTTTATCACTGCAAAATGAAACTCTGAACATTAAGCAATAACTATTCCATCCTCCCAGCCCCTGCTTTCCTTAATAACCATTTCTCTACTTTTTGTCTGAATTTTCCTATTCCAGATATTTCCTGTAAGTGGAATTATACCATATTTGTTTGGTTGGTTTATTTCATTTAGTATAGTGTCTTTAAGGATCATCCATAGTGCAGTATTTGTCATTACTTTTTATAACTAGATAATATTCTGTTCTATGTCTTTACCACATTTTGTATATCAATTCATTGATGGATACTTGGTTATTTCCATCTATTGGATATTGTAAATAATGACACTTATACTAAGATTGCATACTGTTTGGTAAGCATAGTATCCTTAACACAGATTGATGTGTAAATATAAGTGTCTTTCCAGTTCTTTTGAGTGGGAGTAGAATTGCTGGTTCAAACAATAATTACGTTTACATTTTAGATGAAGCACACAAAAGTGTTTTTCAGAATGGCTGCACCATTTCGCATCACTTATTAGCAAAGTATGAGAGTTTCAGTTTCTTCATGTATTTGCCACCACTTTAAATGTTCCATTAAAAATATTATAGTTGTCAAGTAGGTTTGAATTGTGTCTGGTTGTGGTTTTGATTTACATCTCCCTTCTGACTAATATTACTCAACGTCTTTTGATGGGCTTGGACTTCTTAGTGTTGGGGGCATTTTGATGCTCGTTTCAGCATTTGAACACAAATACACACACACCCACCCCTATATGCAAACATATTCTTCACGCATGCTAGGTAAGCACATTCCCAGCTTGGCTCAGTTTTTTTGTTTATTACTGTTCCTTACTTTGTGATTCTTAGTTGTGTTTCTCAGTTTTAATTTTTCTCCTCTTAAGCCATGTTGAAAATGGAAGCATATACTACCATAACACTTAGCACAAAATATTTACTGTTATTTGTCATGTTGAAATTTCAGTAACGTCAAGGTATATTTAAGATTCATGTCAAATGAATGAACAGAAAAGTAGTCC
Source organism: Ondatra zibethicus (assembly GCA_004026605.1). Lineage (NCBI taxonomy): Eukaryota > Metazoa > Chordata > Mammalia > Rodentia > Cricetidae > Ondatra > Ondatra zibethicus. Next base: position 81,895 of record PVIU01006825.1, read on the forward strand.
AAAGTTCAGCAATTATCTCCACCAAATACTTCTGTTGAGAAACCAAGTTAGAGTGCAGACTTTGTGGTCAGCATGTTGCCTTTTAGAATGAGCTTTTTCTATGACCTCTGTCTTCTCTTCATTGATCCCTCCCACTCATACGCAATAAGACCCCTGTCTAGACACAGAAGGTTATTGTGGCTGTATCCGGGATGTTTAGAAGGTTGCTCTTAAGGGATGAGAGTGGAACAATGATTAGTGCCTATTCGGTTACTTTTTGCTTTTTGCCAAGATAGAAGACTTTAGCTCTTTATTAATATAATTGTACAAAACATTTTAAATATTAAAACTATGGACTGGCAAGATGACTTAGTAGTTAAAGGAACTTTCCACCAAACCTGACAACGTGAGTTGAATCCCTAGGACCCTTGTGGTGGAAAGAGAACCAACTCAAAAAGTGCTATGGCATGAGCTCCCTACATACCTCATACACACAATAAGAATAATATAATAATTAAATAAAATAAAGACAGGTAGGAATAGTTTCCTCCCACTCCATTCTTGAACTTCCGTGCTCCTCTCTTGACAGTTCATGTGGCAAGCACTTTATCCACTGAGTCATCTCATTGACTCTGACCTGGCAGGTACTGAAGCTCTGGAAATTCTTACCTGCTTTTTCTTCCTTTTGAGACAGCGTTACACTATGGGCCCGGCTGGCCTGGAACTCTCTAGGTGGAGCAAACTGGCATTAAAGTCATAGTGTGTCTTGAGTGCTGGAGTCACAAGTGCGAGTGAGGCGCCACGCCTGACTCTCCCTGTCTTTGAGATAATGAAAATCTTGGGGAAGCTCTTAGTTTTCCCATGCCTTATTTGTTTTTGCTGACTAAAAATAACATCTGTTTCCCCAATCTAAATGATTTTTTGTTTTTCTATTTCACTTGCTAGCTAAACTTAGCATGTCTCATTTAAATCAAACCACTTCTAATACTTCCACTGCCACCATCCTTACTCCAAGTCGTAGTTAATCCCCTAATTTTATTTATCTGCTTATTTGTCTCTTGGGTCTCCCTATTTCCCACCCTCTTTTTGCCAAGACACCGACAGCCCTTTCCATGCTAGGCAAAGCTCTCTACTATTGAGCTGCATCCCAAGCCCTAAATTTTTTTGTTTTTTATTCCATTTTCTACAGAACAGTAGGGATTTTTTTTGAACAGTGTAAATTCTTGTGCATGGTGTCTTTCTCTGTCTTCCTGTTACACTGATAAGTACAGTAGATAGGTACATCATACACTCTTATTGTCAGATTTTTTCGAGGTTCTTTGAAGGAGGGCAGGGAGGTTTGATATATAGTCTTAGTGATTGAACTTTTTTTTCTTCCGTTTTGAGGCTAGACATTGAGCCCAAAGCCTACAGCCTCAGCTAACTTATTCTCCATCTTTTTCAAAAACATTTCACCAGATCTACAGAGTAAAATTAGGTTTGTTTCAAATGAAAACATACATTGTGTCAGACTGTAAGGCAAAATACTACTATACATTTATATCAGTTTGGAGGAAAGAATTAAAATTTGCAAATCAAGTTTGATGTTGAAATGTTGATATTTGAGTAAATCTTACTATTCAATGCATAACCACTTCATTTACTTGAGAAGTTGGTTCCCTGAGAGGTGAAATGCCTAATCAAAGCTGAAGTGCAGCTAGGATAAGAACCACAGTAATCAGTCTCAATGTCAGTCAGTCCCCTTCCCCATCTTCCCCTTTCCTCTCCTCTCACAGGATCCTACCTTCTCATAGGCATCTCACTCTGTTTCACTCTCTTGCCCAGGCTGACTTACAGCTCCATACGTAAGTTTGTGGGTAGCCTTGAACTCACGGCAGTCCTCCTTTCTCAGCTTCTTCACTGCTGAGATTACAAATGTGAGCCTCTATGCCATTGGTTCTCAACCTTCGTAATGCTGCTATCCTTTAATACTTTTCCTCATGTTGTAGTGACCCCCCAGCCATAAAATTATTTTGTTGGTACTTTATAACTGTTATGTTGCTACGGTTGTGAATTATAATGTAAGTACCTGTGTTTTCTGATGGCCTTAGGCACCCCCTATGAAGGGGTTGTTCAGCACACCCACACACACCGCAAAGGGGTTGCTACCCATAGGTTGAGAACAATTGCTCTATGCCATGCTGTCAATTTTATTTGGTTCTTTGTAGTTGTCTCTTATAAGGGTTATATAATATATGAGCCGAGTACTGAATGTAGTAATATAGCTTATTATAAAAATCTAGTACTATTCTGATTTATATTGATCTAGAGTATTTTTTCTTGATTCTCCACTTGATTTTATTTCTAACAAAGTTGAGTAAAGAATAATAGACATATAATGCACTGTTCATATTTAAAATGTGCACTTTGGTATGCTTTGAAGTATATGCTCACAAGTGAGACTGTCACCCCGATCTAGAGTATTTAAAAGTTAGATAGATCTACTCAAACTGCAAATAAATAAATAGATAAAATAACTTTGGAGAAGAACCATGACATATCATCAGCAAAATATGGATTCTGAACACTGACATGATTCTGTAGATCTCTTTTGTCAGCCTCACTAACTAGCTTATCTGTCCCTAGAAAGTCCTGCTTCTGGTCTTTCTGTATTTCAGATCTGCCTTACTGTATTTATTATTACCTCAGCTCTGAAGGCATAATGGACATAAGACTACTGTGTTAAACATGAACTACACATTGAAAAGCAGAGTTACCCATACCACCCTTAGGCTTGACAATCTGTTAGGATACATAAAACAAGTATATTTGTGGTTAATGGTTTATTATGGGAAAGGATAGATTAAAATCAGTCAAGGAAAAGAGCATGTAGAACAAAGTCCAGGAGTGTTCCCAACGTGGAACTTCTGGTAGGTTTTTCCCCGTGACATCCAAATGTGTTGTGCTTTCAGTATCCATGTGTACAGTATACATGGAGTATTGGCAGCCAGGGATTCTCACATGAGTTGCAGGGACCATATTTTTTTTTTTGCAGTATGTCTTCATTACATTGTCGTGGTTGGTAGAGTACCGGTATGATTGAACTCAGTCTCCAGGTTGAATTCCAATCACACTATCAGCCATGTTTTTTCTATCATGTTAGTCATTCTATGTGGCCAGTTGCACTAAGCAATGACATTCCTATTAGATATGCCAAAATAAGCTTCTTTTTGGACAAGGCTAAATTATTTATACAGTGTATAAAATTACAGCTTACTTCCAGTCAGGCATGGTAGCTAGTGCCTATAATCCGCTCAGGAAGTGGAGGCAGGAGAATCAGGAGTTCAAGGAGAACCTGAAATACATGAGATAAACACCCAGCCCTTCACAAACAACCCTTTACTTCCTTAGTTAAAGAACGTACCATCTATGTAATAAATTGATTTGATGCTAACTTCACACGTATTACTAAGGGAGTTAGAGGTAGTTGTGAGCTACTTGACATGGATGCATTGGATATCATAATTTCTCTTTAGGAACTGAATTCCAGTTCTTTGCAATAGCAGTACATACTCTTAACTGCTAAACCATATCTCCAGCCCTGTAGGTGTAATTTAATGATTTTTTTAAAAATAAGGACTCACTATGTAGGTCAGGTTGACCTTAAACTTAACACAGCTCTGCCTCTGCCTCCTGAGTGCTGGTATCAAAAACATGTGCCACTACATTTGTCTGAGTGAGTGTGTGTGTGTGTGTGTGTGTGTGTGTGTGTGTGTGTGTGTGTGTGTGTGACAGGTTGTGTCATGTAATCCTGGCTGTCATAGAACTCTATATAGACTAGGCTATCCTTCAACTCACAGAGATCCTCCTGCCTCTGCCTCCCAAGTGCTTTGATTAAAGGCATGAACTTTTAGCAGGCTGTATTTCAGTAAATCTGTTTCTCAAAGTTGCTGAGGAGCTTTTAGATTTCCCTATGTGTTTTTTTTCCATTCTTTATCCTGTCTCTGTATTGTCGGTTAGAGCATTCCTGTATTTCATTATCATTCTTTCCTGTTTTTTGTTTTGTTTTGTTTTTCTGTTTTTTCGAGACAGGGTTTCTCTGTAGCTTTTGGAGCCTTCCTAGAACTAGCTCTTGTAGACCAGGCTGGCCTCGAACTCACAGAGATCGGCCTGCCTCTGCTTCCTGAGTGCTGGGATTAAAGGCGTGTGCCACCACCGCCCGGCCTTTTCCTGTTTTTGTTTCCTAGTTGGATATTATTGGGTCTCATGATGTCTCCCTTTTCATTCTCTACATTCTCTGAGGACAGCATCAATTGCTTTCATGTCTTTAGGTCTTACAAAGATGTCACCCCATTATTTCTTTTTCTTACCTTACTGTACTGTCTAGAACTGGTTAAAATGTTGAGCTAAGGTGATAGTTAGCATTCTGCTTTTGTTTATGGCCATAAGGAAAATTTCAAGGTTTCCCATTTAAGTGTGAGCTGCTGACACCTTCACTAGAGGAAGGCGCTTCCCTTCTGCTCATCCCATACTAACAAGCACATGTTTTATTTAAAATACTTATTTTGTTTTAAATGTTCTGCTTTTGAGACGGGTTCTCATATAGCTCAGACTGGCCTTGGACTCTGTTGTATATAGTTGAGAATGCTGTGGTTTGAGTCCGAGCCACAGTTAACAACTTTATATAATTCCCATGCCAAGGGGATCTGATGCTCTCTTCTGACTACCATGAGTACTGCATGCCTGTGGTTGGTACACAGACATGCATGCAATCAAAATAACTCATACACATAAAATAAAATAAATACATAGCTGGAGGCGATCATAAACTCCTGACCTTCCCTCCACTTCCTGAGTTCTGGGATTGCAGGTTTGTGCTACCATACCAATTTTAATTTTTTTCCCTGATCATTATTGCCAGATAGATTATCAGTTTTCTGATATATATTTATGTTACTGTTTTCTTCTCTGATCTTTATTAATCTCATCTATTTTACTGTAACTTTTTAAATTTTGTAAAATAGTTTCTTAGGTCATCGTTTCCTCATTCATAGGTTGGGGATATAATTTGGTATACAGGTTTAGTATGGTTTAATTGCTGTTGTCTCAATAAGAGGAAGTATATTGGGCATCTTTACTTTTTTGTGAACTGTTTATTCAAACTCTTCCATTTTACTACATTGTTATTGATTCTGTGTTATATATTAGGAGGATTAATTTCTGCTGTACATTGTAAGTAGGAAATTCTTTCTTCTTGGGTTATTGCTTTCCACAGACATTTTATAATTAAACTCTTTATTTTGTTTTTCTTCACTGAGAGCAGTGCAGGGTGCATAGTATACATCTAGGAAACATCATTGAAATGAACACGTAGTGCTTTCCTTTGTCATGATGTTTATTAAAACCAGACTGGAGAGATGACTGAGTGGTTAAGAGTATTTAGTGTTCTTACAGAGAACCTGCTTCAGTTTCTAGCATCTTTATGGCAACTTTCAACCATTTATAACTCCATTGCCAAGAGATCTGATATCTTCTGGTCTCTGTGGATGCCAGGCATACAAACAGTACACATACATGCATGTATGTTGGCAAGCATTCATACACATGAATAAAAATAAACCTTTTTTAAAAAAATGTATGTACCCCAAACATTATGAAAATTTTAATATGGTTTATAGGTTTTGAACCAAGCTAGGGAGCCTTTCTGTATGCAGTGACTATACATAAACTCTGTTCTTTTGTCTTTTCTTATATTTACATATATATTTAATTTTTTTGTTGTTTTGTTTTTGTTTTTTGTTTTTCAAGACAGTTTCTCTGTATCCTTGGCCATCCTGGAACTCACTCTGATGACCAGGCTAGCCATGAACTCAGAGATCTGCCTGCTTCTGCCTCCCAAGTGCTGGGATTTAAGTGTGCACCCCACTGCCTAGCTTAAAACTGTGGCTATGAGTTTTCACCTGCGTGCCTGGTGCCCTCAAAGACCAGAAGAACTCATTGGATCCCCTAGAACTAGCTTTAGAGCTAGTTGTAAATCACATGTGGGTTCTGGGAATTGAACCCAGATCTTATGCAAGAGCAGCCAGTGCTTTTAACTGCTAAATCATCTCTCCAGCCACCACCTATAAAATGCATTGATTGTGAATGCATTCTTTGTGTGGGGGTGTGTGTATTTGTGCATGCATATGCAAAGGCCAGAATGTGTCATGAGCTGCCTTCTTTTCTCACTTTCCCACCTTATTTTAAGGAATAAGTTTTTTTTTTTTTTTTTTTTTTTACTGAGCCTGTATCGAGTACCTTGTTTATGCTAGGTTGGCTGGTTAGCAAGCTCCTGTAGTCCGCTTGTCTTCACCCCGATGTTCTGGTTATAGGCATATGCTACCATGCTCAGTTTTTGTTGTTGTTGTTTGGTTTGGTTTTAGTTTTGTGAGGCAGGGTTTCTCTGTGTAGTCCAGGCTGCCCTGGAATTCGCTTTGTAGATCAGGCTAGCCCCCAGCTCACAGAGATCTGCCTGCTTCTGCCTCCCAAGTGCTGGGACTAAGGGCGTGTGCCACCATGCCCCAGTCCATGCTCAGTTTTTATGTGGATGCTAGGGATTTGAACTCAGGTACTCTTGCTGAGCAAGTACTCTTACCCACTGAGCCATATCTCCAGGCATAAAATACATTGTTTATGGAATGTTAATTTTATAATTCTAGAATATTGTTAATCGGAAGTTACATACTTTAAAAATACAAAAGTTAGGAAGAGGGCTAGAGATATAGTTTGGTGATAGAGCAGCTGCCTCACTTGCCTTTGGTTTGATTTCTTGTGCTGCAAAAAAACAGAATAAAATTTATGATGTTACAAAAGGTAAGGTAGTTTTTAATGTAAAGACCATAGATTATAGACTTGAATGAAAGGAAAATCTGTTCTCTTCTCAAATAATAAACAGTTCAATTGCTTTTCTGACTTGAGGAAAGAGATGGCTGTTGGGAACTGTTTCATCATAATACATCCATTAATGTGCAGAAGGTATGATGCTTGTTTGCCTTTTTATTCCCCTGTTAAACCTTTCCTTCTAAACTGTGACCCTGGACTGTGCGCACATGTGACTAGTTTGCTGGGTACGGTGATGCAGGGCTGTAATCCCAGTAGCACTGACCTGTAATCTTAGTACCTGGAACAGAGAGGCAGGAGGATTAGAAATTCATCCTTAGCTACATAACATGTTCAAGTCCTGCCGCTACTACATGAAACTCTGTATCAAAGAACCTCAAAGGTAAACTAGTTCTTTCGTGATGAGTAAGTCACGAATAAATAAACATCAAATTTCAAAAATTCAGTACTTAAAAAATACTAAATTTTATATTGATTATCTGTAATGTGATAATTTAGATACATTTGAATAAAATATATTGTTAAAGTGATTTTATCTATTTGTTATTATTAATAAAATTGTTGAAAGTATTAAGTTTTCATTTAAATTCTGTGCATTCTGTGTCTTCCATTTTATCTTTTTTGTGACAAATTAGTGTTTAATACAAAGTGCTTGGCTTCTCTTTTTAGATGAGTTCTCCCTTCCCATGAATCAGAGATAGAATATTCTCTTTTTGTCTATTGATATTTCAGTCTTTAACAGAGATGGAACACCTATTTTTAGTTCTCTGTTACCATATTCCTTCTAGTTTTCAAGATAATTGCCTCTCCCTACTTATTCTAAACCCAACCATGTGAATTTTTTTTTTCAGTAAAGGGCAAATTGTTAATAAATGAGCTCTTTTTGCTTGATTTCTGTTTACCAATTTGAGCTTTTCTTTGATAAAAGGAAGAGTATGTCTGGTCATTAGAAATCTGATTGCAGAAGTGAGGAAAAATTCTTGCCCTCAGTGAAATTATAATGTGCCAGTCATTTGTTGGTAGTAAATTGACTGATAATTAAATTGTGTGTGTTATAACTAAATAGCAGTATTGACTGCCTCATGATAGAGTGGAAGCAGAATTTATCAGTGGTGGAAAAAATAGTTCAAGATTGAGGAAGAAATTTGATATTTGTAATGGATAGGTTATGGTGATTTAAGCCTATACTGATTCCAGGTAATTTAAAAGTGTATCATGTAAATTAGTAGTGCTTGGATTCATTCCACACTTGCTACCTGCTATAAGTTTATTTTTATTTTACTTTTAAGATTTATGATTATGAATGTTTTGTCTGCGTGTATGTATGCACACCTTGGAGATGAGAAGAGGGTGTTGGATCCCCTGGAACTGGAGATACAGATGGTTGTGAATCACCGTGTGAATTCTGGGAACCAAACCGAGGACTTCTGAAAGAGCAAGTGCTCTTAATTGCTGAGCCATTTTCCAAGCTCCTATCTGCTCTAACTTTAGGCATATTATATAACTGCTTATGTTTCTTCATTTATGAACCAGAGATATTAGCAATAGGACTTTGTAAAAATTTCTAGTTGCTCACTAGAAGTTAGCTGATTAGGCTAGGCTGACTGACCAGTGAGCACCAGGGCTCTGTCTACCTGCAACCACCTTCCCAATGCTGGGATCACAAGCCTGTCAACCATGCCTGGGTTTTTACATAGATGCTGGAGCTCAAACTTAGGCCTTCATGGCAAGCTCTTTACTGACTGAGCTGTCTTCCCAGGTTCATAATTTTATTTCTAATAGTGGCATAATTGGTTCCATATTATTGTCATATTAAAATAGTGTCTAGATTTTTTAAGTGATTTTATTGCTTGAGTATTTAAGACATATTTATGCTACTAGGCCACGGATGGCTCATACTTCCAGTTGAGAGGAGACCTGCTTAGTTTTATAATAATAAGCCAGTGAAATTCATCTGTCTTTCACAATCTGGCAGAATTTAACATTCCCATCCTTTCTTATCCTCAAGATGCTTTCTGACAGCAACTGCTTTCTTACTAAAATGGTAGAGATCCTCGGGAATATAGGAGACTCTGGATTTAAGAATTCTTAAAAATTTTATTGCTAGTTACAAAAAAGACCTGTGACACATCATGAGCCCCTCAGGATCACACCAATTTCTGGGGGTTTCAGGCGTTTCTTGGCCAGTTTGTAAATCTGATCCTTGACACTGTCAGATAACACCTTCAGCCCGGTTGGGGATCTAGGCAGTAGAGCAGAGCCAACTGGGACAGGCCCCTCCAAGGCGCATGCATGCAAACCGTGTCAGCACCTGACAGCAAAGAGAATTGTGTCTGTTGTTGAACTACAACCATTGCTTCTTTATTTTCTTAGTTATCTTGTTACTTTAAGTTTTAAAAATTGTGTTTATGTGTATGTGACAGAGTTAAGAAGACAACCTGTAAGAACTGGCTTTCTCTTCAGGAATTGACTTTTTTTTTTCTTTCAGTCTTATGGGTACTGATAACTTAACTCAGGTTGTCAGGTTTGGCTGTAGGTGCCTTTACCCACTGGCCCTGTTTCTTATTGGGAACTCATGGCTGCTTCCCTCCTCCCCCCAAGCTCTCTGGAACATCATCCTCCCGTGTTTAGAGAGTCAACCACACTTGGCTAGGTATCTTGAATTGTTAAGTTCAGAAAGCATTTAGATGGGTAATAAGACTGACCTGTTTTATTTTTCCTGAAGTTTAAATTTAAATTGTAAATGAATGCACAGAATGATCAAGGAGCTTTTAAATTAATTCCTTTGTTTTAGGGTATGATGGAAATGGTGTCCAAAAGTTTGATTGACTAATGTAATTGACCTCTTTTAGACAATTTTAAGTAGCTACAGCTTTTGTGATCAGCAAGAGGTTACCGTTAAAGTTAGTAATAAATATTGCATTATATCTTTAATCTGACTTTTAATTTTTTAACTTTAAAATTAAAGTGAGGCACATTGAAACATTTTCACTTACAAAAGATCATATAGCTCCTTCCTTCTTTCCTTGCTTCCTTTTTAAATTAGGGGCTAGTGAGGTGGCTCAGTAATTTAAAAGCACTTTTTCCTGCCAAGAACCTGGGCTCCATTCCCAGCACCTGCATGGCTCGACTCCAGTTCCAGAGGACTTAATGTTTTTTCCTGACCTCCATGGGTACCAAATATGCATGTGGTACACAGATATACATGCAGGAAAGACACTCATGGATAAGAATGATAATAATAATAGAGTTAATAAGAATTAAAAATTTTATTATATGTATAAAGATGTTTTTTATACATATATGTGTACTGTTGTAGAACTTGATACATTCAGAGTGCCATAAAAAGGCATTGGATCCTCTGGAACTAGAGTTACACTTAGTTGTGAGTCATTGTGTTGGTGCTAGGAATTGAACCTGGGTCCTCTGGAAGAGCAGCCAATGCTTTTAACCATTGAGCCATTACTCTAACACTCCACTCCCATCTTTTTTGACAGGGTCCCATGATTTTTGTTTTTGTTTTCAATAAGAAAAATAGATTTTTTTCCTTACATAATTTATCCTAATTATAGTTTCCCCTCTCTCTATTCTTCTTGTTCCTCCCCCACTCCCTTCCCATCTGGATCACTCCCTTTCTATCTCTCATAAAAAAACATAAAATATGATAAGATAAAAACTGTCCCATCAGAGTTGGACAAGACAAAGAACCAGAAGAAAAAGAGCACAAGACTCAGAGGACAGTCTCATGTTAACCCAGATTGGCCTTGAACTCATATGTAGCTGAGGATGGTCTTGAATTCTTGATTCTTCCGCCTCTATCTGGAGTGTTTGCCTTAATCAGAAATATATATTTTTTATTTACTATTAAGGAGAAGGATTAAAATAAACTAATTTTTTAAAGGATAAGTATAGTATTGATTTAACTGCAAATAAATTGAATAGAAGTATAATCAAAACTGTAGACAGATTTTTCTTTGGACTGCCAGCACACAAAAAACAGCATGGAGACATTGATTATGAAAGCTCAACCTTAGGCTTGTTTCTAACTGGCTCTCATAACTATTGACCCATTTCTGTTCATCTATGTGCTGTCACGTGGCCTTTACTTCCTCCTGCATGTCACGTTTTCTCTGCCTTTCTTTTTCCCAGAACTCTGTCTGGAAGTCCTGCCTATATACCTCCTGCCTACCTTTTGGCCATTTGGCTTTTTATTAAACCAATCACAGTGACAGTGTAATCACATATCTCAAAACCCAAAACTATGATGAATTGAGTTATGATAAAATATTTGATTTTTATAATTTTAAAACTTGTCCTACTCTTCTAAGCTATATTTTATACATTTTAAACATTTCTGGAATATAAGAAGCTTCCATAAGTTTTTCATAGATTTTGATCAAGTAAGACTTGTTTTATTTTATTTTGACTGATAAAGTTTGCTCTTGAGCAGTGTAATAGCAAGAAGATCATGACTATTTTGACTTTTTAGTTGCATAATCATAAGCCCTGTCTTGGAAATATGTGAATGGTACTTAAGTCATTTCATGTCAGGAATAAAGCCAGAGTGTCACTGGGAAATGACAGGCATTATGACAGCTGATATGAAGCCTTGTTAACTTCACTTACTCTGCCAAGTATTTTTATAACTTAGCAAGTGGGATAAAGTGTGTGTTTCAGTGTCTTATGAACCCAACAGTGGATAAAATGTTAACATGCTTTTCCATTAGGATTTCATGAAACCTCTCATTGTGTTTTATTGGTGTGTATTTTTGTAAGTGGCTTCAAAATTTAATATAGGATAGGTTTTATTTAATTTATTTGTTTGTTTTTTGAAATGGCATGTTACTATGTATTCCTGGCTAACCTGGAATTCACTCTGTAGACCATACTAGCCTCAAACTCAAAGAGATCTGCCTGCCTCTTCCCCTAAGTGCTGGGATTAAATGTGTTTGTCACCACACCCAGCAGGGTTAGGTTTAAAGAAAATTAATTTGTGTTTAGAAAATCTTAACTGAGTGTTATGTTTATTTTTATATATAGGTCCTGGTATTTTGGAAACTACAAGAAAAAAAGATTAAGAAGTTTGGTCTGTTTTGTGGACATGGCTCAGATTTCCAACAGCAATGAATTTAAAACATGTTCATCTTCACATCCGGAACCAATAAGAACCAAAGATGTGGACAAAGCAGAAGCATTACAGATGGAAGCAGAGGCCTTAGCAAAACTTCAGAAGGACAGACAAATGGCTGACAGTCCTAGAAGCTTTGAGTTGTCTAGCGGCACTAGACAAAGAACACAAAGTTTTAACAAACAGGATTATGATCTCATGGTGTTTCCTGAGTCTGATTCCCAAAAAAGAGCAGTAGATATTGACATAGAAAAGCTCACCCAAGCTGAACTTGAGAAGATATTGCTGGATGACAGTTTTGAGACTAAAAAAACCCCTGTGTTGCCAGTTACTCCTGTTCTGAGCCCTTCATTTTCAGCACAGCTGTATCTTAGACCTACTGTTCAAAGAGAACAGTGGCCCCCTGGATTATCCGGGCCTTCCACATATACTTTACCTTCTATTTATCCTTCAGCATACGGTAAACAGGCCACATTCCAGAATGGCTTCAGTCCAAGGATGCCCACTTTTCCATCTACAGAACCTATATATTTAAGACTTCCAGGACAGTCTCCATATTTTTCATATCCTTTGACACCTTCCACACCATTTCATCCACAAGGAAATTTACCAATCTATCGGCCAATAGTCAATCCTGACATGGCAAAACTGTTTGACAAAATAGCAAGTACATCAGAATTTTTAAAAAATGGGAAAGCAAGGACTGATTTGGAGATTGCAAATTCGAAAACTTCAGTCTGCAGTCTACAGGTATCTCCAAAGTCTGAAGACATCAGTAAATTTGACTGGTTAGACTTGGATCCTCTAAGTAAACCTAAAGTGGACAGTGTGGAGTTGTTAGAACACGACGGAGAGAAGAAGAATCCAGTTTTGCTAGCAGAGGATCCTTGGGATGCTGTTCTTCTTGAAGAGAGATCTCCAGCAAGTTGTCACCTAGAAAGAAAGGTGAATGGAAAATACCTTTCTGGGGCAACTGTAACAAGAAGCCAGTCTTTAAACATTCGAACGGCTCAACTTACAAAAGCCCAAGGCCAAGTATCTCAGGTACAGTCTCTGCTTGCTAGCTTCTTTTTTTTTTTTTAAATTTTTATTTATTTATTTTTATGTATATAGTGCTCTGCCTGCATGTATGCCTGCAGGCCAGAAGAAGGCACCAAATCTCATTGCAGATGGTTGTGAGCCACCAGGTGGTTGCTGGGAATTGAACTCAGGACCTTTGGAAGAGCAGGCAGAGCTCTTAACCACTGAGCCATCTCTCCACCCCTGCTTGCTAGCTTCTTAAATTTGATAGTAAAACAGAGTGCATCTTAGTGTGAGTCACTAGTTTTGGGGGGGAGATAAACTTGCTTTTCTTTGCCTCCAAGGCTGCTATAGTGTTTTTGGTTTTGCAGCAAAAGATTAAGTATGATTAGGTCAACTGAAAAATTGCTTAGTTTTTTTTTTTTTTGTAAGACTATAAATAAAAACCTAGTTAAGTCTATCTGGTTGCACTCACCTCTAATCCCAGCAGTCAGAAGACAGAGGCAGGTGGATTGCTGAGTCTGAGATCAGCCTGTTTGTTCTACGTAGCGATTACCAGGCTAACCAGGGATACACAGAGAGACCTTGTCTCAAAACACAAACAAGCAAGCAAGATAAGCCTAGTTGAACATTTGTCATCACTGAGGTGAATTGAAAATATTCTTGGTATTTCTTATCTTATAAGTGAACCTTTCTTTTTCTTCTCATTTTCAGGGCAAGCAAGGAATTTTGTCTGTCACCCATTATACAAATTTGAACACTTTCCTTTTGTTCTTAATCATGAAAGACACACAAAAAAGCATAACTTCAGAAAGTCAGGGAAAACACCATTTAAAGGCTTTTCCTTAAATAACTGTATTGATAAAGGAGAAGAATGAAATGGTAGTGTAAAGATTATTAATAGTTTATGTGTTTGTTTTTTTAAAAATTCTTTGAGTTTTTTTAAATTGGGAGCTTTTTAAAAGATTTATATGTGGGTGTTTTGTCTGCTTGTATGTCTGTGCCCCACATATGTTCAATGCATGTTGTAGAGGCCAGAAAAAGGCATCAGAATTACAGACAGTTGTAAGACACCATGTGGGTGCTGGGAACTGAACCTGTTCACCAGTAAAAAATAGCCTGTGCTCTCCAGCTCCATTATTTGAGACAAGTCTCAAACTGGCCTCGAATTTGGAATGGCCATCCTACAAGAGCCTGCCAAAGTGCTGGGATTATAGGTATGAGACACTGTTAGTTAAGAGGTAACTAGAATAGTATGTCTTTGCTCAGAAGAGAGTCAGGCACAGTTTAGAATTTTCCTTTACAAACATACCATTCCAAATATTATAATATCTGTAGATCTTGGAAATGCCTAAGGACTAAACAAGAAAAACACCCATGCATGATAGTTCATAGTACATACACTTAGGAAGCAGAGGCAGGTAAATCTCTGAGTTTGAGGCTAGCCTGGTCTGTATAACAGTTTCCAGGCCCACCAGGACTACATAGTGAGAGTCTGCCTCAAAAAGGACAGGGGAGGGAAAATATACTTGAGTGATGATATGGTAATTTTGTGTATAGTTTGTTGTTTTATTTGTTTTTGGTTATAGAGTCTCTCTCACTATGTAACACAAGCTAGCCTTGGACTCATTCATGCTCTTCATCCCTCAGCCTTCTACGGGCTGCTGCTTCGGACAGGTGCTGACATGCCCAACTATGTATACTGTTTTCCGTAACATTTCACCATTTTACATTCCTACCAGTGATATATGAAAGTTCAGGTTTCTCTACACTCTTTCTAAGACTTATTATTTTCCAGTTTTTATATTGATGATGATTATTCTTTAATGGCTTTTCTTTGCTTCTCTGTGCATCAAACCCAGGGTCTTATGGAAGCTTAGCAAGCTTTCTTCCACTGAACTATACTCTAGCCCTCCATTTTATGTTTTTATTGGCCATCTCTGTGCCCTTTTGGGGAGAGATACAAACACATTTTGTTGGCCTGTTTGTTTATTTGTATGAGACAGAGTCTCATTCTATAGAACTCACTATGTATCTCATGCTGGCCTCAAACTGTTAACAATCTTCCTACTTTAGCTTCCCAAACATTAGGATTACAGGCTTAAGTCATCATGTCAGGCTAAGAAATATCTATTTAAAATCTTTGTCTACTTTTTAAAAAATGAATTATTCATAGCAACCTATTCATAAAGATTCAAAGTAGAAGCAGCCCAGATGTTGAACTGATGAATGCGTTAACAAATGTGATGTAGCCATACAATGGAATACTTTCACTTAGAAAAAAAATGAATGAAATCCTGATACTTATATATACCTTGAAAATACGCTGTGTGTAGAATTGAGGGTTTAGCTCAGTGGTAAAGTACTTGAACAAGGCTCTCTGGTTTTATTGCCCACCAGCAAGAAAAACAAACAAACAAAACCACACAAGTTGATTGAAAGAAACTAGATCTAAAAATTTCATACATAGATTGGCCTGGCGCCAAATGTCTATAATCTCAGAATTTAGGAGGCTGAGTCAGGAGGATTGCCACAAATTCTTTTTTTTTTTTTCTTTTTTTTTCCCATACATTGTTTTGTTTTATTTTTTCCATTCAAGAACATAATTAAAGATAAAAAAAATTTTTTTTTCCTTTCTTCCCCTTCTCCCGGTCCCCTCCCACTACCCCCCACCCCTCCTCCCTCCCCCTTCTTCCTTGAAAGAGGGCATGGTGCCTTGCCCTGTTGGAAGTCCAAGGCCCACCCCCATCCCTCCTGGCCTAGG
>PVIU01006826.1:0-97638 GCA_004026605.1 Ondatra zibethicus
TCAAACTCTACTACAGAGCTACAGTACTGAAAACAGCCTGGTACTGGCATAAGAACAGACAGGAGGACCAGTGGAACCGAATAGAAGACCCGGATATCAATCCACACATCTTCGAACACCTGATATTTGATAAAGAAGCAAAAAATATCAAATGGAAAAAAGAAAGCATATTCAACAAGTGGTGCTGGCATAACTGGATTTTATAGTTTTATGAAAATAGCTTTGTAGCTTGAGGGATATGTTAACACACATGGAAACTTTTCTTCTTTTTTGCTTAATATCTGAATTTCTGTTAAGCCTAAGGCAAAATTATTGTACTCACTTCCTGCAACTGTAGCTTCCTCAGTAAATGTTTTCACACATGTGAAAAAGGAAAAAAAAAACTATTTCAAGTTTACAAATGTGCAGTTGTTTGTGTTGTCTCTGGAGCATTTTTTTCTTGATAGTTCTTACATTTAAACACATTTGCTAGCATATTAACAAATATGCATTTAACATAATCATTGTAATGAAAGTAGCTGAATCTTGACAGCAGTACAGATTAGCAGTAGAAGTATTTTCTCAATTATAGTGTTAATAACTATTTAAACAGTCTGTATTAAACTTATTAAAAGCTTTGCAATACAGCCAACACTGCTTAGAGAATTAATATAAAGGTAAGTACAGATCAATACTCTTAGAATGCTTTATTGAAAGCTACCTATGAAAAATGGAATAATGAAGGCAATGTTTTATGATGTAGAAATGGGAACAGGCCTTAAAAATGTAAGCACAGCTCAGAAGGCAGTATTAGGAGTACTATTACTAAAGCAGGTTTTTAATATTTATGTTTGGTATTTGTTTGCTTAAGTTTCTAGTCTGAATTATTGTAGAGTGCTAGCAGTACTCTTATACACAGAATAGAAAATGCTGCAGTCATTGCAGTTAAGGCAATTTGCATGCCTTCTATTAAATTTTTGTTCAACATTATCAATTAGTATCAAAAACATACAAGTTATTTTGACAAAACTACTGTAAATATTAAGAAACCTTAAATTTTTAATTGTGAACTATTTGCTTAAAATGCAATTTTTGCTTAGGCACATTCAACATCCTACCTCATAATAGGAAGAAACCAGAAATTTGTATGCTATATTAATTTTAATAAGAATTAGGCACACTCAGTGCTGAACAAGTCTTTGAAGTGTTGTTTTAATGGGTAAACTACAGTATACATTAAGATAAATAGTGGCTCTTGTTTTTGTATTTTTTAAATTTTTACATGACATGTAGACAGTCCATCAAGTTCACATTTTTTAAAATTTAAGTGATATATGAATATATATACTAATAATCTAAAGTAATTAGAGAATGTGGTTCACTTCCAAAAGTCTGGTCCATTGTGACCTAATGATCTGAAGAGTCGTGGGTAGCAAAGCAATACAAGACAAAAATTTTTATCTGATGAATGATGGTGCATTCATTATTTAAAGGGGAGAGGGCATTCTTCCTAATTTTGAACTTGAGAATTTTATTTCATTGTTCATTTATAATGAGACATATTGTACAACACTATTTTATAAGTTTTCGTAAAACACAGCGAATCTCTATGAATGAACATTCTTTTCCCACATGGAGCCAAGGTCATTATGCTTCTACACAGGCCTATAGTAATAGTACTAATTTGCATCTTTTCTGCATTTTAACTTGCTACTAAGGTGTATTGTATTTCGCAAATGCCTTGGAGCCTGTCCCCTGGGCATATCTATCATCTCAACTAGACTTTTGATAGGAGTTGGATAGCTGACAATTCACAATTAAGATGCCAGCTAATACTTGAGAGCCAAGTATTCTTTGTGGTTTGTTGAAAGGAGATCCATGTGCACTAAACAATAGTATTTGCTCTGTTACTCCAGTTGTTTGACTGATGTTTGATAATGGACAGTTAATTTGTGGAAATTTCCCACCTATCAGCAAGGCTATAGGTGTATAGCCTTTCACATCAGACGGCTTTGATCTGAAAACCTTGTGTTGAGATGAAATCGATACAGGCAGAATGCAGAAAAGGGCATAATGTTACAGCATTCTTTTACATATAAGCAAGCTCAGGTAAGGTAGTTAATAAGCCTACAGCATGGATATGGTTTTAAAGCATTCTTTTATTCCAAATCAACCCACATGTAGATGTTAGATCTTTTCTGTAAAATCCACTGTTGCTGAAAATATTCAGATTGCCTGTAAATCTCCCCATTTTCAGGAATATATATCCCATGGTTTTGAATAGAAATCTGGTTGTGTGTGTGTTATGTGTATGTGTGTGTGGTATAAGTTTTAATGGTGTTCTGCATCTTCTTTGATGTCAGCTTCCTAATGAGTTTCTTTGAGATCCATTCTTAAACCTGTTTTTTGAATATTCATTTATCAAAATGTATTAAAGACTGAAGTGCTGTAAACAGATTTTCAAAAACTTTGTTATCATAAATTTCCCAGTGTGAATTAATATTTGTCAAAGAATAGAGGGCACCCTGAAATAGATCCAAATCTAACCTGTATTAAATATTAATGAGTTTTTCTTTCATATAGAAACTGTTTAAGAAGTTTCTAGTGTGTTAGAGCCCAGCATTATGAACATTGATTAAAATGTCATAATGCTTTTATTGTGAGTGGGCATCAATCTTGGGATAGTCTTTGATCTTAAGACACACTTTAAGTTTAAAAATATTCTTTTAGTTTACTTATTCATCATTACTTTCTTCTGCAAACAAAATAGAGGATGTGTTATGGTCAGTCATTGGTGGACTTTTACTACTTTAGTTGTCTGCAATTTTTTTTCTAACTTGTAATTGATAGATATTAATTGTATATATTTATAGGCTAGGTCTTGACTTTTTAATACATGTATGCAATGTGTAATGATCACATCAGAGTAATTGAAATATAAATCACTCCAAAGCCTTATCATTTTTTTGTTCTTTAGACATTAAAAATTATCTCCATTAGCTATTATGAAATATACAATTAATTGCCACTAATTGTTCTCTTACTTTGCTCTGGAATATTAGAAATCATTCATCATATTATATTATAGTTGAACTTACTATTTTTGAATTATTTACAAGTAATAATAATTCACGTGCTGATTCTAGTATTCACTTTCATGAGTTCTTTTTCCTTTCTAATGAGTGTGGCAGTTAAAAAATATAAAGTTGTAGAAGAGTGGATTTTAGGAGCAAGAACCAATTCCATATAGATTATCATTTCAAATATGTGATTAGATATTTCTTCGCCATCAATATGAATTATACTAGATAAATATGAATTATCAAACATTCCTCTGGAGATTGAAGAACCATGTTAGTTTCACACCGTAGTGAGGGTATATACAAGTGTGTTGCTGTGATTTTCAGTTTGTGACATCACAAATGACTTGAAATCACATGAAATTATTCAATCATTATTTTTAAAACAATTGTTCAGTTATTATTTTGAATACAGTTGAATGAATGAATATATTTCATTGTGGAAATTTCATTTATCCAATCACGGTATTTAATCTCAGCCTTGTGTATATGACCCGGAGTCATCTTTGACAGTGTATTTCATGTTACTTGCTCTTCTTTTCATTTTTGAGCTTTTACAGAGCTTTTATATTTCATTATTGAGCTTTAGTTCAGATCTTAGTTCTTTTGGATAAAGACATTGAAAGATGAAGAGGTTGGTCTTTCAGAAAAATGGGGGTTACAGAAATTATTTAAAATTCAGTGTAAATGATGCAAATATGATGAAACACGAAGAGATAATGAAGCAAGGAACTTAGCAGAAAGTGATTAAATATGCCAGTCTGCAATATTTTGGCTGGGGAGAAACTTCTGTAAGTTCAAATAAACACTCCTATTCCCAAATGAAAAGCAAGTTTTTCACTTTCCCCAGACACTTCTCAATACCTTTTCATCACACTAAGTATCAATTAATATTTACTACACATTTTGAAGTTAATTTTAAATATCTGTACTTAATTAATTCTCTGTCTTTTGATTATCTTTTCTAGAATGGGCTTTCTATTTTGAGGAAACATTGTATTAATTAGTAAATAGAACAGAAATAGGTTTTCTGGAATGTTCTGGTTTTTTTTTTTTTTATGGGGATGGTGTATGGGATACCCAGGTCCTGTTATGAGCCTCCTCATAAGAGGTTATGGTACAAATACTGTGAATAGAATACTATGCAACAAAACGTATTTTGTAGTGTACCTCTACTATTTTTATTGTTTAAAGTTTCCCTTTCTTCTATGATGGAGCAGAAAATGAATTATCAAAAAGAAGATTCCTTACTGAGTTTCTTTTTGCATCTAAATATAGCCATTAGTGCATTTACGGTATGATTTGCATCATGAAATTTTAAAAAAAAACGGAAAAATTGCTATCCACTAATTTTTTCATGGTCAGTTTGCGGGATTGAACATTATACACTGACCTATATTGCC
The DNA here is from genome assembly GCA_004026605.1 of Ondatra zibethicus. Classification (NCBI taxonomy): domain Eukaryota; kingdom Metazoa; phylum Chordata; class Mammalia; order Rodentia; family Cricetidae; genus Ondatra; species Ondatra zibethicus. Next base: position 4,463 of record PVIU01006826.1, read on the forward strand.
AGAGTTCATTCTCTAACCAGGATGGTCTTGAATTTGTGATTCTTTGGCTTCAACCTTCAGAGTAATATGGAATTTAGGTCTGTTGCAGCAAGACTTAATTAATGATTTTTTACAGTAGTTATTTATAATGAACTTGAATAGGAGGAAGGTAGCAATTGAAAAGTGCTGGATTCTAATTGTTTCTTATTTTTGCTCTTTAGCTTTGTGGTCGAAGAGAAGCCTGTCAATTTTTGGTTTCTTCATCTGGAAAATGGAGTAACTTACTTGATTTTATAACCTGTCAAGCTACACTTTTCAGAGTGTCCTATTTTGTATGAGTTTATTTGTAAATGAGGACAAATTTATTCCTAGTCAGTCTACTTGCCTGCCTGCCTTCCTTTCCTCCCTCCCTTTTTTCCTACCATATACATCAGAGGACAAATTTATTCCTAGTCAGTCTACTTGCCTGCCTGCCTTCCTTTCCTCCCTCCCTTTTTTCCTACCATATACATCATACTTTATTTTGGCTTTTAACTGTCCAAAATGTGAAGAAATGTAGCCATTACACCTGCTATAGTGTTATGAACCTATAATCCCAGTACTCAGAGATCCTAAGCAGTGTGAGTTGGAGACTTGCTGTGGCTACATTTATGAGCTCTAGGCCAGTCTGACACCTTGTTTCATTAAATCAAGAATAGACACATAACACAGTTGTAGACTGCTTGCCAACCACGTGCAAGGCTCTGGGTTTGATCTCCGCAGTATCTACAAGCAAATAACATTAGCATTTTGAAAAAGGCTAATGAACTCATAGTATTTATAATATCATAGTTTCTTTAAAAGATGTCTTAAGAGATATATTGCATTAAAATGTATCTCATCAATAAGGTACTATACTTTTCAATTTTTCTGAAAGTAAAAAAGGAGGCCAGATTTAATATACTAAAGGATAATATCTCTTTTATATGAACCTCTTATTATAATTAATTCTGAAAATTCTATATATCATAGCTGGCTAGTATTTTGTTAGCATATTTATTGTACATTGATGCCTTATTGTGATAGAAAAATAATGAGTAGGTTTCGCTTTTTAACTGACAATACTCATTTAAGGTTCCTGTTTTGTTTAATTTGTTTTTTGAATATTCTGTGTTTCAGGTTATGTTTTGAAAGGTGTCATTTATATCAAATGTATTAGGAAATTTATATTTGTCAAAGGCTACAAAATTTCTTAAAATATCTAATATATAGTGGTAGCTACAGTAAATAGTAGTATATTGTATACTTGAAAATTGCCAAGAAAGTACATTTTTACTCTTTTCATTGTTGGAGAAAAATGATCAGGATATGAGAAATGTATATTGTTGTTATTCCATACCTATATGAATAAGTCATGTGTCTACTATAAATGTATATAGCTTTCCTTACCTAAATGCAATGAATAAATAATGTATATAACCATAGGTGCAGGCAAAAATTCCTAATCTCCACAGCTTATTTCTCAGTTTTACATAGATATATTTAAAATAAAATATTAAGATTAATGCAGAAAAGACAAGTCTTCATATCTTTAAAAATCAGGTTCTTAGTAAACAACATGTAAACTTTCCGAAGTCGATGCACAAAGAGAACCCAAAGATATGTTTTTTTCAGACATATGTATAGATATCCTGTGCTAAAATTATCTGTGAACATTAAATTTGTTTGATCTATGCCTACATAGCAAACACCATGTATAATGATGGGTTAATTTTTCACATTGTACCTTATAGGTGAGAATAAAAGGTTGTATTTCTGTTTTGCACTCTTCAAAGAGTAATTGTCCTTCATATACTGCAGGAAAATTCATTTACCTCTTCTTTACTTCCCAGAAGAACTGATAGCATAATAATACAAATTGGGTTAGGAAAAGGGGGTATGAGCCTGTGTTTTGTGCTAATTCCATTGTTTTTCCTGATTGCATTTAAGTACTTATTTTATTTATCACAGATAAACTCCATGAACCCTTTTTCATTTTCAGGATTTGTAGATTAGGATTGTGATTTCTTGGAATAAAATTCATTTTAATAAAATTCAGTGGAACCAACGGAAACTGGATGTCCTGTGGTGTACATGATAGAATTTCAGCTATATTACTTAGCTTCAGAAAATAAGCCAATACATTTTTCCCTTATGGAAGCTAACATTTTATTGTAAATTTGAATGATTATATCACTAAGCCATCAGATTTAGTAAGTTTGCTAACATAATTATAGTCAAAATTGCAAACAGATCAAGATGTAAAATATGACTGACTTTGGCTTGAATATATGAAATTTTCTTTACTCTTGCTTTTCCCCTATTTACTAAAGACTGAGAAGTCCTTTCATTTTCATTCACACTTCATATAATTTACCTCATTACTGATATGGAATACAACTTTGTATTATACTTTTATAAATTTTAAAGGCAGATGTGGAGGAAAATATTCTTCAGTACCTAGCCTGTTGATATTTAAAATAGATATAGGTAAAGCTATTTCCTAGACTGTCTCCAAAGTAATTTACACAGACTAAGAAATTGACTAATAAATAGGAAACTGTTCTCTGAGATAAAATTTGTAGTTAAATTTGTTCTGTAAGGAGACTTTTAAGTGTAACTTGAGGTATTACAGTATTTTGTTATAACAGTATGGAAGAGAAATTTGTTTTTATATAATATGATCAACCTGAAAAGGTGAACATTTTCTCCTCTTGAAAAGATGTGAATCACATTGGACATAGCAGGATCTTTCCAGTGAGACTGATGGAGAGAATAAATGCAGCCAGAGAGAACGATTAGATGTCTTCTTTGGGAATTTCTAAGGAAAGTGTAATCTATCACAGCATTCAAGCCAAAACCTCAGAGAGGCAAAGCTGGAAAATTGACACATTCAACCTTTTTGTGAATCAGGTGAAATAAGTGGTCAGCAAGTGTCATGCTTCAAAGCTTATACACAAATGCCTGGAAATGGCAGTGTTGCCGCAAATAGGTATATTATAATTGGTCAGAGATAGTTCAAGCATTAATTTATGAGTGTGAATCATTTCAAGAATTTCAAATGCCTCATTCTATTGTATTTATTTTCATGTAGACAAAAATGAATGCATATAAATGTTTTTATTTAAACCCAGTTAAAGCATATGCTCATTGCTATTGTATTCTTTTTTATTGTAACATTTTCTTTGTGATGGATGTATATATTGATAGAGGGACAATTATGAAATTATTACCTGAACAAAACAACATCCTTTAAAGGTGTTAAAACTTGAAATTTACCTTCACTACTGTTTGGAGATACTGACCCATGAAGTAAATATACAATATTGTTTTGTAAAGGTCATACAATGGTCTTATTTATTCACATGCATCTCATTCTCTTTATCCAAGTACAAATAACTTAGATTTAGTTATAATTGCATTGATGAACATTACATTAGGAACACTGGTATTAAAATGTGATAGTTTTCTCTAAAAATTTGAAAGACAAAATTTACAATATTCTTCTGTCTCTTATACTTCTTGAATTAATTTAATGTGCTATAATTTTTACTCATTTTCTGATTCCCCAAGATTTGTGTTGCATGATGCAATCCCACATGGGATTAGAGTACCATTAAGAGAGAAATCAAATTCTTTGTACAGAACACATAGCCCTCTCTACTAGCCGTTAGCACTACACAAACAGTGATAAAGGGATGACATGACTAATATTGCACCCCTTCACATGAGACCAATTGCTTTTACTGCTTATGGGACTTAGTGTAGAACCTTCTAATTTTATCTTTAACACTTTTGAAAGGTTGCTATAAATCTAGAGAATCTAATCAAGTTGAACATGTGATCACGGTGTCCTTTTATATTTGTGCATGGGTATTATAGACTCTTCTCTCCACCAAATATAAGGTTATATTTGCCAGAAATGTGATGAGCTAATTCTGAGCAAAAATGTATAATTCTGGATAAAACATTGAAGTTTTGTTAAACTGAAAGGTTGTTCCTTGTGTAGATCTGGAAGAGAACAAAAGTTCATTCCCTCCTCTAATAGAATAACTACGTTTATAGAAAGTTTTCCTCATTTTATTTTGTCCTGGAGAACTAGATATGGGAAAATCTTGCTTTCTTTTAAATTTAGTGTTAAATAAATTCTTTTATACTTACATTCAAACTAAAGTTTTCTTTCATTTGATCATTGATCGTGTTGATCAGTATATAACTGAGCCCTTCCAAAATAATGACATAAGAAGTTCAGCAAGCTTGCTATTAATTCCTGTTTTTAAGCTTTAATATATTCTATTTTAAAAAATTAATACAAGCTGAGTTAGGACAAAGCTCCTCACCTTGCCTCAAGGTTGAGCAGGGTAATCCAGCATGGGGAACAGGTTCCCAAAAGCCATCTAAGTGCCTTATCCCACTGCTACGAGCCTTACAAAGAAACCAAGCTACAGAACTGTCACACACATGCAGAGGGTTTAGGTTGGTCCCACAGAGGTTCCCCATCTCTTGTTCTGGAGTCCATAAGCTCCCAGGAGTTCAGGTCAGCTGTCTCTGTGGCTTCCCCCTTCATATTTCCCCTGGCTCATGCAGTCCCTCCTTCCTTTCTTCAGCAAGACTCCAGGAACTCAGCCCAGTACTTTGTTGTGGATATCTGCATCTGCTTCCAATAGTTGCTGGATAGAGTGTCTCTGATGGACAATTAGAGTAGTCACTAATATGATTACAGTAGATTGCCAGTTCAGGCACCCTTTCTCTATTGCTAGGAGTCCTAGCTGGGGTTATCCTTATGGATTTCTGGGGGTTCCCTGTGCCAGGTTTCTCTCTAACACTAAAATGCTCCTCATAAAGATATCGCTTTTGTTACTCTCCCCCTTTGTCCTGCTTCTTACACCCAGCTTGCCCAACCCGTTCCCTCAAGTTCCCATCCCTCCATTTTCCCTCCCCTTCCCCCAGCAGTGCCATTGGTATAGTGGTATCATGTGATATTCTCCATTAATATTGTATAAGAGCTGCACTTTATATACCTTGTAAAACTTGTCAGTTTTGTGTGCTTCAGCTGCATCTTTATCTCAGTTCTGTGTCCTATGGTAGTGAGTGTTTGTGGTTGTAAGGGTGCATATAGCAGTCTAGAGTTCTGAGCCTGTGTCTTGCTTCCAAAAGGGTTCATCTACTTCTTAACAGACCTTTTCTATGTCTTTGGTTGTGAAATTCACCAAGCACTCAAATTACTTTTAATCACATTAAAATACACTTTGCTGCCATTTCACCTCCCCTAGTGATTGATCCCATAGTTCTGAGATAGGGCCCCACATTTTGAATTATTAGCACATTCACAATGATTTTAATGCTGCTGGTTTGAGGTACATAATTGCAACAACAATTACTTCTGTTGTTATGATTTAAAACAAAATATAACAAACAACAACAAAAACAAACAAAACAAAAAACCAAAAAAAACCTTCCAGCCATGTAAACAAGCCACCATTTTGTTTTAATTAAAACTGTTTCATCCTGTCTCTTTTGTCTTTGTGTGTTTTTTTGCATATGTGTACCTACCTACTGCAGTGAATGCACAGAGATAATTTAGCTAGAGGCTACACAGTGCTTAATGCCTGGAAGAGAGAAGTGGTGTTGGTAAGAATAAAAGGATGTGGGGAACTTTTTCAGTTCATGAATATCATCAGAATGTATCATGATTAGCTCATTCCCCTACCAGCAAACGCCTCTTGGGATCCCTTTCTACTTTAGGAACTCGGAAGACTCCGAATAGGCTTCCTCTTCCTGTTGGCTAGCTGCATCCTCAGTTGAGACTTTGTACTCCATAAGTTATAAGAAATAAACTTGTACTCTTACCATTATGTTTCATGATTGTATCTTTTATTTGAATAAAAATACCTTTCAATGAATCATTCCAAAATGCTTTTAGCCATGCATTTTTCAAGTAGTCTGGGGCGTGTGGGTGACTTATTTCAAATGAACAAATATAAATCATTCTCTTATATCAAATAATTTCCTAGCGAATGAAAGAGACAATCATAATAATTATAATGATACTCAGTATAAAGAAAATATGAGTAATACTTAGAAATTTGAAAATTATTTTGAAGTGTTAAATTTGAAGAAATTACTAATTTTCTGTTCTCAAATGTCAAGGCAGATACTGATGATTGGGTATATATTTGTTTAGACTATGTTAAGGTTATTGTTCTATGATAGTTTTGCAGATTTCTCCTTGATAAATACAGCATGTTATACATAGAACTGATGTCTCTTAATCTTTTTGCCATTACCCCACTGATCATCCAGTCTTTAAAGAAAATAGCTCATTGCAGTGGATGATTATATGCCTCAATTGAATAGCCCATTGCCAGTTATCATTACAATGCCATATTGATTTCTTCTTTCCATTATGAAAATTAAAGCCACATTAGTTTAAAATGAGCTTCCATATATATTGTGGATGTGACTGGTTCTGAATCTCAGCTATTTCAAATTATACCTTCTTCAGTGATCTGATGACTCTCACTGATAATCTGAGAGAAATATAGATTTTTAATATGCTGATATGAGATGGACAGTATCTTAAGTTACTTTTGATCGCTGTGATAAAATACAATGATTAAGGCAACTTCTGGAAGAAACAGGTTACTGTGGGGGGCTACAGTTTCAGAGTGTTAGAATCCATGCCCTTCATGGCAGGAATCATTGTGACAGTCTAACAGGCGTGGTGCTGGAGGAGTAGCTGAGAGCTTACATCTTGATCCAGAACATGAAGCAAAGAGAGGTAACTGGGAATTTTATGAGCTTTTGAAACTCCAAAGCGTGCTCCACTGTGACAGCCCTCATCCAACAAGCCATACCTCCTCATCTCAAACAGTTTCAGTAACTCAGGACCAAAGAATTAGAACATATGAGCATATGAGCACCATTCTCATTAACCACCAGAGAAAATTAAAAGACTATATATGAAATATATCAGCAGTTCATGTACCACAGTGGTACAGTGCTTGCCTAGCATATATGAAATCTAGTATTTTCTCCACAGTGTTTTAACATTGGTTTCTGTATGTAGTACATATTATATTATCTATTTTACAAGCATCTGTATATTTACTTTTGTGAAATCCTTGAGTAATATAAGATTGCCTATTCTTTGTGGTACATAAGTACTAAATTTAAATTAGTAAATATTTATTGTTTACAAATGTGCCATGTATTGTATGTAAGCTTCTCTAATGGGGCAATGTATGATAGAGAAATGAGTGAGGAAGTATGCTGTCTTTAGGGAATTTATAATCCAAATGAATCAGTAAGGTGTATGATAAAAACCATGCTAGACATCAAGAGATAAGATTATATGTACAGGTTTTTAAAGAAGAACCCATATTTGTTTAAAGATATCCAGGGGAGAGAGATAGTTAATGGTGTAAAATAGTCATTTGAGACTTGATGACTTTGAGAGATAATATTGTAGTTTCTTTCTTGGAAGAAATAATAAATAAACTAACAAAGAAAGTTTAGAGAGAACTCCAGGAGTGATAATTTGTCTGATTCTCTTGGCCACTGTAGTATAAATTCTCTGGCTGGAAAAGTAGATTGAAGCTTGGTGAAATTGTCAGGCTCAGAGATTATTGAGGTAATCCAAGTAGATTTATGGACTGAGGAATTTGTTTAAATGTTATCAGTCAGATATTTTAAATGTAAAATGAACAAAAGAAAAAAATGAAGCTACACAGAACCCCACTGGGATTCTTCATCCACAGTATGATAAAGGTAACTAGTATTAAATTAGGTTTTAGTGTAAGCAATGAAAAGCACAGAGGATCATTTAGAGGAGTCATTGTAGAAAAAGAAGAAGAAACATTCATAATTGGATATCTAAAGGTCTAGTATTCTTACACAACTGGGATTTAACCTTGTATTAGGTTCCCAACCCCACTAATTCATTTCCTTCTACAGAGGTTCTGGAATATTTCAAACACAGTATTTAACATTTTTAGAGTCAGTTTTCTGATAATACTTCTACTCATATAATCCTGCTTATGTTTAGTGTTTTGTTTAGGTAGCATATTATCAAAGATCTTTCCCTGGTTACATATTAAATAAAAGCAACCTGGCATTTCACTTGTTTAGTAAAGGTTATTTTACTCCATTGCAACAAATCACTGATGTCTATATAATTGGTTACTTATTTATTGTCTCTCTATTTGTAGTAGTAGACACAATGAGGATAAGAACTTAGTTGTGTTTTCCATTATATCTATATTACATGCATACTTGGTACCTTGTAGATGCTCAACAGCTGTTTATGAAATGAGCAGAAAAATATAAAAAGGTGAAAGACAACGGCAGGTCAAACAATTAAGCCAGTTTTTCAAGTTTGAGGGAGTCAAAGGGTAATGGTGTTACTAAGAGAATACTGAAGAGTGGAGGAGGAGTTGATTTGAGGGAATAGAAATAACGGAAGATAAATTTAACTCATAAATTCTGGCTTAAGTATGTGAAGCTGGTGAACTATCTTATGCAGTGCAATATATGGGCGATGAAACCATGAAAAGAGGTCAGGGATTTGGATGATGATATCAGGGTCATCCTCAGAGTCAAGTCTTTTATCAGAGGATAAAGAAATAAAACGGACTATAACAGTGAGGCAGGATTACCATATTTGAAAACATAAATTATAATTTTAATATCTAATGTACTAAATATTTGAAGTTGCTTATATATTCTTTTCAATTCTCAGCTGGGTTAACAACTTTGGCCATGAAGGACTTGGACTTTTACTGGATGTGCTGGAAAAGCTTCTGGACAAAAAACAGTAAGAATAAACATTTAAAACCTTTCACACATGGGAAAAATTTTAAGCCCAACTTAATATTTTTTTCTTATTGACTTAGGCAAGAAAATATCGACAAGAAGAATCAGTACAAACTCATTCAGTGCCTGAAAGCATTTATGAATAATAAGGTAAATAGTGTTTAGTTATCCTTCTGTTACAAAAGGGGAGAGCTTGCTTGGCAGTGTGAAAGTAAAAAAGACGTAGAACAGTGGATATTTACTCAAGTTTTAATAATATGTTTATAATACAGATCATCACGAGTTTTCTATAAGTGGTTTAAGTGTCTTTTGTTTCACACAATATTTGCTGGCATATTTTGCAATTATGCAAACAATATTAGTTTAGTTTTCAAATTTGATGATACATTTTTCTCTTTTGTGATATTATGAAGTTTTATTTATTTGTAAAGATTTGGTTATGTGTACATGTGCTAGATTTGTTTATGTACAGCACATGTGTGCAGTTGCCCTTTGATGCCAGAGGGAATCAGATTCTGTAGAACTCAAGCTATAGGCTTGAGCTGCCTAATGTAGGTCCTGGGAATTGAATCTGGATTCTCTATAAGTGGGAAACCTATAAACCCTAGTTGTATGAAAATTTAAATGTAATGAATTGGATATCATTTCTAGACAGAAAAAGAAGTTTGGTTTATTGAAAAGGAAAATTCAAGGGTAGGGATATGGTTCAACTAGTTTGATAAGAGTGTTACTTCAGTTTCAGTGATTTAACATGCATAAAAGAAATCTGTGGAAAATAGCTTACATTTTTGTATTTGCATAATACTGCTTGTATTATACAATCTTGTGGAGACCTATAGATAAAATAACTCTGACTAATTAATTTGCTTAATTACATTAATTACCATTAGATGGCATTTTAATAATCTCAAAATACTTAATTGAAGTAAGTAAGAATAGCAATAAGCAGGAACTTGCTAAATGTAAACTATAGCTATTAATAACCAATGCAATAATACTGTATATTTAAGTAATATAAAAACTATTTCTTTGGTATGTGCAATTATATATTACTATCTATATCATATACCCATATTAATCGGCAAATAATATTATTGGTACATGCAGTACATGGTTGCTAATGAACTCCTTCATCACATATATTTTTACTGCTATTTCTGGAAGTCGATTATCTTTTTACTGTTAATTATTCATGTGTATGATGCACCAATACATTCATGTGAAGGTCAGAGTACAACTTGAGGGTGTCACTTCTCTCCTTCTACCATCTGTTCCCAGGGATCAAACTTTGGTGTTCAGGCATTTTATCAAGTACCTTTATCCCCTGAGCTATCTTTCTCACCCATCTGAAAGTTTCTTATAGATACACTCCTATCAGTACTAGTACAGAAGAATTTCTCTTCTGTCCTTTTAGCCTTTAGATACTACACATTATGGTATCTAATGCCTAACAATGATACACTTAATTGTACATTATTTCTCTGTAGCTCAAGGTAGATCTCTTTTCTGCAACTGACAAAAGTAGTAACATTATAGAAAGAGAATATAGTACTAAAAATCAGAGAGGCAGATCACATTTTGCCACTCCTAAGCAGACTGGGCCTTTGAAAAATAACTTCGCCTCTTGCTAATCAGTCTCTTCTGTAAATTCAGCTATCGGAACATTTGTTTCACACTCTTATTGATTCATCTTGTCAAATATCATAGTTTTTTAGGATAACGACTAATTAGAATACTGAGTAAAGAAAGTTATATTAGCAGGGTTTCCTATACAGCCCTATTCCCACAGGGGATACTCAGATACGTCGACTCACTTTCTTTTTCTTTTGCGTTTGGCAGTTTTGAAGAACGTGATGATTTTATTTAAATTATTCTAACCCAAATGGGAGTTTTTGTTAAACTATGTGTATGGTTTGGATATATATCCCCACCACATTAATAAATGAGTCCTTTAAATTATAGACATGTGAAACTTCATAAAACAAACATTCTGAAGAGAAAGTACATAGTGATATATTCATTTTAAGTTGGAACACACTTTCCAATTTGAGGAAGGTAAATTTCATCTGAAATAACTTAAATGGCCCTTGAAGTTGATGTAACTTACATCAGGAACTGTTAGAAAAGTCAGCATGTTCCTTTTTTTATTAAGGCCCACAGTAAAGCAATATGTCAGAAGTTTAGTCTGGCCCCCTTTCCTCTTAGAATTTAAATTAAAAACCTTCATGTAGTTCATATGTTTGGTACTTTGCCAAATGTTATCTTGTAATATTTCCCAATAAAATTTAATGTTGCCATGGAACTGACTGTAAAATGAAGCAAACTTTTAATGAGAAAGCAGAAATATACTTTATGACACAAAGGTGAAGATAGAACAGTATCTTAACATTAATTTTTGTATTTGAATATCTACCTATTAGCATTTGTGAATGCATGTGGATACATGCTTTGGTTCATGCCTAGAAAATAAATGAAACTGATATGTCCTTTACCCATCTGACTGTGGAATATAAGGAAATCCACATATTCTGTCTCTGAGCTCAAGATGTTGCCGCCTACGAGATGATGTAAAAAAACAAAAAATATGGGAAAATCCGTATCATAGTGTTATTACATTAACTAGCATATAGTATACTTGAAGCACTTCAGCGTTTTTGCCTCCTGTGTTTACTTTAATTTTCGGTGCAACTATATTGGAAAAGTTAGCCACAAATTCCAGACCTTCATGACATAAAAAAATTGCTTTAAAAAATATAGCAGTAAGTGTTCATTATGCTCCTGTTTGTTAGAGAAATACTAATTGTTCCCATTTTTCTACTAAATATTTTCCAATGTTTTTTTGAGGATTAATGAAAATGATTTTTATTCAAGCCACAAAATTTCCAAAATATAGTCATTTCAAATAAAAGTAAAACTGAATAACTGTATTTGAGGATAATTTACATAATTATATTTATAACACCACTGGAAGGTATTCTTTTCAAAATTTTCTTTATATTGGGTTTATGTTAAATGGAAAACATGTTCCATAGACAGTTCAGGTTTGTTTGTTTATTTATTTATTTGTTTTTAGTTTGGACTGCAAAGGATTCTAGGAGATGAGAGGAGTCTTTTATTGTTGGCAAGAGCAATAGACCCCAAACAACCCAACATGATGACTGAAATAGTCAAAATACTTTCTGCTATTTGCATTGTTGGTGAAGAGAGCATGTAAGTATTGATATGTTCTATTTATTGTGTTGAAAAATGACATCTGGGAAATTAGTGTCTTTTCTTTTTGATAACTTCCAGAAAAATAGTAGTAGATCTCAGAACATTTTAAATTGACATCATTATTATCTTCTTTGTATTTTACCCTTTTTGGATATTATGTAATCTAAATTTGTTGAAGATTAATATAAAATAAATAAATGGGATTTTGTCTCACTGAAGAAAACATTAGTCAAGTGCAAATGTGTTATGTTCAAAAGTTATCTTGGGAAACACACAGGTAACACACAGAAGACACAGGAGACACCACACAGCAGATACACACATGCGTGCATGCACTTGTGCATACAGTGCATGCATAGATGCTCTATGGCACATTATGCAGCTTATTTTACAATATGAGGTCTTCGAGATCATTGTGAATCACCAGTGGGTACTGTAAATTTTACAAGATCCTCTGGAAGAGCAGCCAATGCTATTAACTGCTAACCCACCTCTATAGACCAGAATTTGGCTTCTTTAATTGAATCAACTAGATCCTTTGTAATATTGTATTATTGCATTTTATTTTATTTTATTTTGTATGATAACTTAACATGAAATAAACTTACTCAATAAAAAGAAAACATAATGTAAGTTTGTAGATAAATGTTCGGAACACAAACAGCTCATACAGAAAAAATTAGAATTTGGAGTGATGTTTATGTTAATTATCTCCACTTAGCTATTCCATAACAGAGATATTTAAAAACATTGTGTGTCATACTACAATACTTGAAAGTTTTGTCTATTAAAATAAGTGATGCGAAAATTTCAATGATCTATATAAACATCAATGTGTAAGAATAAAATAGAGAATGAACTATGTTCACCATACAGTGTTTTTTTCCATTTCTGTTTTCTTTGTTTTTGTCTGTAGTCTAGACAAACTTTTAGGGGCTATCACTGCTGCAGCTGAAAGAAATAACAGAGAACGATTTTCACCAATTGTTGAAGGATTAGAAAACCACGAAGCCTTACAACTCCAGGTGGGATCCTTTTGTCATGAATCACTTGAGTTATATTTTGAATACTTGTATTATTCCCACTCCTTTTAAGCTGGAATTTATAGAATGAAATGTAAATGTATAGTTGTTTGTGTTTTAAAGTTTTGTTTATTTAAATTCGTTTAAAATTAAGAAAATTGCTTTTTCATAGCATGCGTTATAGTAACTATTGGGAAATTAAAGCTTTAGCAACAATCTGGGCCAAAGGGAAAACATTTCTGTCAGTACTATCTGGCCAATTTAATCAAGTTCGTAAGCTTTTGTAGAAATGTAAGAGAATGGTCAAGTGTGGTGTCATAGCATGGTAGTTTTTAACAGTCAGATATCTGAGTCAGAAGAGTTACAAGGTCCTGGCCAGACTGGGTTACAGACAACCAAGAAACAATTTTTAAAAAAATTCAATGCATTTCTCTTTGTGCCTTTCAAACATCAATTCGAAATATGACTCCCCAATGCAGAGGGGATTGAACTGTATCTCTTTTGTCAAGGATCCTGGGAAAATTCTGTAGACCCAGACTAAACGTTTTTAATTTTAAAAATGACAAAATCCATTGTTTTTAGTGATTTCATGATATGTCTTACTTTATTAAAGGCTACTTTCGTCTCAATGGATGAGAAGTCATGTTTTTCACCCATATTTAGAGACAAGAGCTTCTGATGATGACACATTTTATTTTGCCTACATAATTTGATTTAATTCTTATAAGAGATCAACCTCCTAAGTATTATACATTTCTCTATCCCGTGAGTAGGCAGAATGAAATTACATCACTTGAATAAGTGGACATGGTGTGCAAGAGCCAGAATTTGCTATCAACATGCTCTTTATTTTAGATAGTGTATATACCATTTGATAATCCATGATATATCTTTTAAAGTATTATATCATCACTCAAAGAGAGTTTTCCTCTATATTTAATGTTTCTTCAGACTTGTAAAGATGTTTTAAAGGTATTCTACTTCTTCTATGATGAGGATATTGATGAACTTTTATCTTACGATGCTCTTATATATTGGTGTTTTTAAAACTGAGAATTTCTTCTTAGTGTTTTCCTATCTATGACAGTTTTTCATATTATTAGTTTTAGTCTCAATAAAATTTGGTATTTTCTAGGGAAAGCATGAAATGTGTATTTTCAGATGTCTTCTCCAGTGTTGTGTCCTTGTTGCTGTGTTGCCTGTGCTTCCTTGGCAGACATAACTATGAGCCTGTAGTTTACTTCCAAAGTTTAGCAGAACTCAAGTGTCTTATTTAGAGTTAAAGTTTTCATTGAATTTGGAACAATTTGCCATAAGTGGGACAAGTTTTAACATTTGCATAGTTAAAAATATTTAAATGGAATTTTACCACAGTCTGTGTTATATATTATCTTCAGTTTAGTGATCAGGGAACCTAGTTGAAGGGAGGCTACATGATCAGTTCTCTAGGAATCACACAGCTATTAAAGTTTAGAATAATGGTTTGAACTTGAATTTTTTGATATATGCATCTAGAATTGTATGTCCATTATTGTAATACCTCCATAAAAAAGTAACATTGTCATTTTTGAGTAAAATTACTCTACAATGTTTCCCCCCACTGTCTATTACCCCAGACAATGAAACACTACTGCCATTCTCTAGCCTCCATGGTGCTGCACAGAATAGAATGATTAAGTAGCAAGTGTTTAACAAGTAACATATGGAAAAATCATAGACATCTTGCTAAATATTCAAGAAATTGTTGGATACTGATTATGGATGCAAACATATGCAAACTACAATTTGAAATTTCCTATTTTAATGAGCTGCAAAATTTAGTAATTTGTTATATACAGAGCCTAGTAGTCTCCCAAGAACTGTTAAGTGTGTTATTAGGCATACTTAATGTGAATGGAAAATTATCCTGTGAAATTTATATAATATGTTCAGAATTCTGAAATTAAAAACAAAAGTTAAAATCTGTTGTTTAAAAAACATAATTCGTGTTCTATTTTAACAGAATTACTTTTCTATTTTGGTAGTGTCCTCAGACCTCTTATTAGAATGTCATGAAGCAATTCTGTTAAAATTCCTGAACTAATTATATTTTAAACCAACAACTTCTTACAGATGTTTTCTAGCTCAGCTATGATATGCTTTTCATTGTTTTCAGTAGTTTGAGGATAAATCATATCAATATATGTACTCTCTTCATTGCCTTACCTTCTGGTTAGTTGTACTCTTTGGTTTCCCATATTGTATCACATGAATTTTAGGCACTTAGTAGCCTCTCATCTGCCTTTTTATCTTGTGCCACATGTCTCTAAAAGAATAATCTATATTTATTTTCTAAATTACCTTTCACAACTTAGCCTTTACACAATCCTTAAAAAAATCTTAAATGGTCTTCTAAATTTCAAAATCCAATGTTTTTTCCCCAATTGTGGCTGCTTGTCACTATTGATCAACATGTACTCCTTGAAAATTTTATTTCTCTTGCTTCTCTTTTCACAATTCTCTCTGTGTGACCCTTCTTTATTCTATGTTTCTAAAGCATATTTTCTCTTTTCATTTCCCAGGAACATTTCCCCTATTTTTATCACTCATCTTTACCAATTATCCTTTTGCGTTCATCTACTTATATATTGATGTGTTTATTAACCAACATGTGTGTGCTCATAAATATACATGAATATTTTCACAATGCATATTTTCAATTGTTTCCCTAGCTTAATATATAACTGTATTCTAGCAAATCTCCTGATACATGTGAAAATCACATTTTTTCCCTATTCAAATTCATGTCTTTGAGTACCTAACTAGGTTTATTATAGGACTCCCACAAGTAACAAATTAAAAATATCATTTGAGTGTTATGCTACATAATGTTACAAACTATTTACATACGTTATCTCATTTAAATTACACTGCAATTGGCTGGAGAGATGGCTTAGCCATTAAAAGTTAGGCTCATAACCAAAAATATAACTTAACACTACAAATTTGAGAATTATAGCAGTACTATCTGATGAGGTGATATTTGAAGTTGGGCTTGAAAGATTAGAATTTCAATGATATTATGTTTTCTAATAGAGAAGTACTATTAAATTAGAATTAAGGCAAGAAGGTCTTGTAGTGTGTAAAAATTGTGGCCCCTATAGTCTGCTAGTTACTTTTTAAAAGAAGGACAGAAGATAATACAGGAATACTTGAACTTTATTTCTATGTAGCAAGACAGGAAAATTCAAAGTAAACTGACTATTAATAATCTTTTAAAAGTAGAGAAGGTAACATGATTAATGGCCAGTGAGTGCATATTAAAATAACCCATTTTCTAAGACTACAACTAGTCAGAAAGCTGTCATGTCTGTTGGATTTCAGGAGTTGTTGTGAGAAGTGTGGTAACATGAGTTGTTACATATTAATTTGTTTTCTGGTGTATCATAATAATGGAGAAAGTCTTCTTTTGTAATTAAATATGGTACACAAAAGCCTTTCACCAAATATGTTTTAAATAAAATAGGATAGCTTCACTCAGGAATATCACACATACTTGGTATAGTTATCCTCCTGGTATATAAATTAGGATCAGAAATGAAATGAAAGTAGTAAATCAAACATTGAGCCATCATTGAAATTATCAAGTCTATCAAACTAATTTTGTGGAAAGAAACACCTGTTGGCCTTTAATAAGAGCCTAGCTTTCTGTTTTTCTGTTTTCTTGCATTATCTTATTGAGAATGAATTTCTGATTTCTGTTCATGGCAGTCTAAGGATACAAGCTGGAAGGTTGGAAGACATTTTTTCCTTAGCCCATACATTCAGATCTTCAAAATGTTCCCACACACTGCCTGGCAGCTAGGGAAAGCTAAATAGAAGTTTAATAAATTGCTGAAATTGCTGAAACTCAGATAACTGTCAATAAACTAAGTCCCAAACCTATATTACTTTCATATATATGTGTGTGTGTGTGTGTGTGTGTGTGTGTGTGTGTGTGTGTGTGTGTGTGTGTGTGTGTAAGTATCTATATGGAATATTGTTGGCGGAGGCTTCTGTCTTGCCCGATCCTGCAGCTGTTCAGTCCCAAAGAAACACACAGGGTTCTATATTAATTATAATCTGGTTGGCCTATTAGCTCAGGCTTCTTATTAATTCCTACATCTTACATTAACCAATTATTCTTGTCTGCATTAGCCATGTGGCTTGGTACCTTTTATCAATGAAGAATTCTCATCCTGCTTCCTCTGCATCTGCGTGATGACTGCAGAGTGAGCCTTTTCTCTTCCGAGCATTCTACTGTTCTGGGTGCCCTACCTATACTTCCTGCCTGGCTACTGGCCAATCAGCATTTTATTAAATTAACACAAGTGACAACTCTTTTCAGGGCATAACACCATTGTCTCACAGCAGTTCCTCCTTTTTTTCTTTTTCAAAACAAGAACTCTGAATCTAATCTCCTTTGTTTAGCTTTTTTCCTGACCATTATCCCTAACGACTTGTAACCAACACTCTAAACAAAGACAAACATCCATAATCCATTTTTTGAACAATGTGGACGTAGTTTTCTAGGCTACTTCCTGATGACTGGAGGTGCTGATAATGTTATGGGGACATAAAGAAAATTTAGGATTATGGTTAAGTCCTGCATAAAATATTCTGTGAGGCTTGATCATCTTAGCCAGCAGTCTTGAGGCTGTTCTGGATGTAGAATTCAGAGGAAACTCCAATAGAGGTCCTCTGAAATGTTGGATCATCTGTGCCATGTGCTCCTATTGGGGATTTCTCAGGGGTCTTCCTTGATCAAACCTGAATTTTCTTAACCCAGAATGAATCCACAGTCCCTCATTTCCTATGGAAACAAAAGTAAAACCTCTTCTCTAAAGTAACATATCTTTTGACTTAAACTTTTAAGACAAGGCATTTTCAAAATACCTATGTTGTATTAATTTAGCAGCATTTATAATCAAATGTCTTTTAGCAGCTGTTGCTCCTTCCTCAGCCATCAAACAATTCAATGACAACACAATAATATAAAGTACCCAGATTCTTTGTGTATTTTCAATCTTTATGTGGCTTTATTTAAAACTCTATTTCTTTTATTTTTATTTTTAATTTTTGGTTTTTTTGAGACAGGGTTTCTTTGTGTATCTTTGGCTGTCCTGGAACTCAATCTGTAGATGTAGCATGAGGAAATGGGCTGTGTCCTACCACCCAGCTGTAGTGAGGAGCTTGGGCCTCTTTGTTTGGTCCCACCTGGCTAGCTTACACCCGAAATAACCACATGGAAATTGTATTAATTAAATTACTGCCTGGCCCATTATATCTAGCTTCTTCTTGACCAACTCTCACATCCTGATCTACCCCATTTTTATTAATCTATGTTTACCACAAGGTCGTGGCTTACCGGGAAAGATTCAGCATGTCTGACTCTGGCGACTCCATAGTGGCTCTCTCTCTCCCTGTCTTCTTCCTCCCAGAATTCTGTTCTGTCTACTCCACCTACATAATTTCTGCCCTATCAAAAGGCCAAGGCAGTTTCTTTATTCACCAAGAAGGCAACACAAATACAGAAGAACCTCCTATAACATTTCCCCTTTTTCTGTTTAAACGAAAAAGAAAGGCTTTGATTTTAACATAGTAAAATTACATATAACAAAACAGTGATCAACCAAGAATTACAGTTACAATATTTATATCTGTTTTATCTTTTATCATAACAAAGGAATACTATAGCTATCTATCTATTCTTCAACTCCATCAAAGACTCCAGAAGGATATGTTACCTAAGTAAATGAGAAGTAAGCAACTTCCAAAGCTCTAGAAATGACAGAGATATCTAGCTGCCTGTATAGTCACCCAAAGTTCCTCTGTAACATTGGGGCATTCATCTTTAGCCTACAGGCTCATAGTATCCAGCAGACATTTCCATGAAGCAGGAAATTTCAAAGACAGTTCAATCACTTTCTTCTGTATCCTGCAGAATGGCTTGCAGACTCTTTCATGAATCAGGGATACTGAAGGGTCATCTCACCTTTAGGCAAGTTCAGCAGTCCTCTCTCTGCGGGTTCTTTATGTCCAGTTTATGCAATAGTCCAGGCAAGAGCAGTTTCTTGCCCAAATGGATAACCAACTCCATAAGGAGCCTCTTCAATGCCCATCTTCCTCTTGAAGTAGCTGGTGCTGCCAGGAGCAGACGTTTCTCATTGTCATGAAAAGTCCTAAGTTATTAAAACGTTAAATGCCATATTCTATAGTCTTTGAAAGATATGAAGAATGCCTATTTAACTGAAATATATCTTTATATATCTAGAAAATCTAACTAACATGACTACAAGCTTGACTTATCAATGATTATCCATTAACAACCTATATTTCCTAATTATACATTACATTTTTAAATGAACTACACAATCAAAATACCTTAATCAAAATCAGAAATATACATATAACAAGACTGACCTTAAATTTATATCAACAAACCAAGATTCATACCAATGCAAATTAATTATATCTATATCATCTCCCCCTTTAAATGTAAAAGAAAGTTTATAAACAACATTTGGGAATATGGGCCCAGTATTTTCTCTCTCTAAACTGCTTTGTGCTGTATGGGGGCACTCCCAATCAGGTCTTTCATGGTGTATCTTGTGTACTAGGTTCATCTCAGTCACCAGTTGAGTGAAGTAATTTTCTGAAGGTAAACATGGTGAGCTTTCAGGAGGGCATGGTCTATCATACCATATTGATCTAGAAGGAATCCACAGGGTCTCATCCTCTGTGAAAACAAAAGAAGAACCTCTTTTCCAAAGCATCATATCCTTATACCCAAATTCTGAAGTCATAATACCTTTATAATATACATGTTGTTTTGGCTTAGCAGCAAACACAAAGAAATTTCTCTCTGCAGTTAGCTCCTTCACATTCAAAAAATTTAAAGAAAATACAATAATATACACAATCCAGACATTCTTGAATTTTCCATTTTTATGTGGCTTATTTTTTTCATCTATGACTATCTTTATGCTGTCTCTTTAAAGACTTAACCCTTTTTTTAAAGCATCTCACTATACTCTTTATTTCTTTTCTCTTTTCAGCCTACTATGTACCTTTATTCAATAGTGTGACCCATTTAGAGGTCTTTTATGTCTGAATCTGTCCTATTGCATTGTCCTTAATTCTCTAATGTCTCTTTTAAAATATTTATTTATTTATTATGTATACAATATTCTGTCTGTGTGTATGTCTGCAGGCCAGAAGAGGGCACCAGACCTCATTACAGATGGTTGTGAGCCACCATGTGGTTGCCAGGAATTGAACTCAGGAGCTTTGGAAGAGCAGGAAATTCTGTTAACCACTGAGCCATCTCTCCAGCCCATTTTTTAAAAGATTTATTTATTTATTATGTATACAGCATTCCTTCCATGTATGCTTGCATGCCAGAAGAGGGCACCAGATCTCATTATAGATGGCTGTGAGCCACAATGTAGTTGCTGGGAATTGAACTGAGGACCTCTGGAAGAGCAGTCAGTGCTCTTAACCTTTGAGCCATCTCTCCAGTCCCTTCTCTAATGTCTTGAAGAGCTTTTAAAATGCTAAGCACTTCTTAAAAACTTAAGTTGCACCATGTATGGGTGATACCATACCACCTGTTTTTTGCCCAATCTAAACCTTAACTGCGCTGTTATTATGATAATTAAGATAGTTCCTGCCTGAGATCAGCACAGTTCAGCAGGAGCTGCTCCTGCCTCAGAGCCATTTGGTGCCCTTGAACCGCCCACAGTTCCAGGTACACAACAGTCCACATTGCCATCAAGCAAGCTGTAGCACTTTAGTCACAAACCCTGTCCAAATTCTCTGTCTCTAGCAGGAGCCAGAGATGGCGCTGGAAGCATAGCCCAGAAAGCCAGCATTTTAAAACCGCCTTGGTTTTTTTACTGTTGCGGCTGCTGAATGAGGAAAAGCTTTCTGCGGCACAGCACCAGCAAACAGCAAAAACTCTGTTAAACTCTGTATTCTTTTTGAAGCTCTCTCAGATTTTACGTGGAGACAATCATCCACGTTGAGGCGCCAATCTGTAGTAGGAGGACGTGATCTGTGTCCTGCTGCTCTGCTGTAGTGAGGAGTGCGGTCCCCTTTGTTTGTCCCGCCTGGCTAGCTTACACCTGAAATAACCACATGGAAATTATTTTAATGAAATTACCTCCTGGCCCATTATATCTATCCTATTTTGGCCAACTCCCACATCTTGATCTAACCCATTTTTATTAATCTGTGTTCACCACGAGGTTGTGCCTTACTGGGAAAGATTCAGCATGTCTGACTCTGGTGACTCCATAGTGGCTTTCTCTCTCTCTGTCTTTTTCCTCCCAGAATTCTGTTCTATCTACTCTGCCTACCTATCAAAAGGCCAAGGCAGTTTCTTTTTTCACCAAGAAAGCAACACAAATACAGAAGAACCTCCTACACCATGTAGACCATGCTGTCCTTGAACTCATAGAGATCTGCCTGTCTCTGCCTCCCAAGTGCTGGTATTAAAGGTATGTGCCACCATACCCAACTATTCTCTTTTTTTTTTATCCTTAAGGACTTTATCCTTTTTCTTTTCTCTCTCAAGCCTACATACATTTTAAACATACTGTAAAACATTTAGACCTTTTTTGTTCATCTGAATCTATCTTTACTATATATCTTTTTTTTCCTTAGTACATGAGTCTTTAATTTGCTAAGCAATATGGATAGGATTAAAGCCGTGACTTTGACTGTTGGATCCACCCCGTTCCTTAGCTTTCTGAGAGACTAGCTTCATAGCAGTTACTGGCCGGAGACATGCTTATTGCCACAACTCTATGGAGTTTCAAAATCCCTGCCACCACCAAGAAGCATGCTGTACACTATTCATAAGCACCATTTATGTGCTTTGTGGCAAAGCCTTTTAACAGGGCTGCAAGGTTTTTGCAGCTAAAGCTGAGTCAGGAAGCCTCTCTTTGATGCTCTTGCCTCTAGCAAACAGATTCCTCCTGAGAAAATGCTGCTACTAAGAAGAAGCCATGCTTAACTCTGTTCTTTTGTGTCTAGACTTACTTCCTAATAGAGTTGTTTTTTCATTGTAACAAAAATTCTGACTTCAAGTATACCTTCAGTTTTCAATCTGTTTCAAAGTTGAATAATCATATTTATTATTATGATGGTAGGTAAGAATGGTTCTCATTGTATGTAAAAAAGTAGACTACTTTAAAAGCTATCACATTGACTTTCTAGTACTATTTGGCATTATCGATCAGGAATTTCATCGTGGCACCTCCTTCACTTTCATGATACTAAGCTTTCCCTTTTTTTTCTTTTGTTCCTCTTTTACTTAAAGGTTCCTATGTGTATGCATGGCTCTAATTTTTCCTGAGTCCAAGAGCTTGTTTTATATATTTTCAAATTTGCTTTCAAAAATAATGGTTAATCCAATTAATTCAGTGCACTATATAATTTTCATATATATTTTTTGTGTTTGTCTGTCCTTCTCTGTTTCTCTCCCCTTTCCTCATGCTTCTATCCTATGTTGATGTCCTTTTTCTTCCCCCAGTATCTCCCATTTCATTTTCATGTCAAATATATTCAATGACCTTCTTCTTAGGATAACTTTTTCATATCTCATGGATCCCTTTCTGATATTAGGATCTCTGTTCCCATATACATCTATGGAAATTAAAATCAAAGGTTTTGTAAATGAGAGAAGGTTTTATCTTGGAACCTTTGGTTCATTTTTCTCATTTTGATGGTTTGTCCATTGTCTTATCCATCCTTCTGACTTCAGAAAGATATGTTTGTTTAAGCTCTTTGCATCCCATTGCTCTGTCACTTTCAAACATAATAAGTTCAAGTTCTGTATTGCCTTTAACTATGTTCATTTTGCTGTTATATATCCTTAATCTCTCTAATCTAATTCCTTCTCCCACCATGACCTTCCATTTTCTTGTATTCCTTCATTTTGTAACTATGAATATACACCAAAAATCTAATAATTTCAGATCTACCTTTACTATATTTCATTTACTATATACTTCTTGTATTACTATAGTTAGTAGTTCATGCTGGATTCTACTATGTTAATTGTTTACATTTTTCTAGGCATAGTATCTCTCTGTCATTACACTGCTGCCAGGTGTTTTTTTTTTTCATTGTTGCTTTAATTTCAGGAAATTCTCCTCTTTATTTTTGACTTTGTTCTGACTTTAAAAAAATCTTCTACCCTTTATGTTAACCCTTTAAATCCTCTTTCACTAAGTGACTGTTCTGTCACATCTCTGCTTAAAATCCTTCAAAGGCTTTTTTATGACCTCTAGGATTAAATTCTAGTCTTTGTGTCCCTCCTTCCCCAAAAAGTATAGGCTTCTGCATATACTTTCTGATGTAGTCACACTACACTGTGCTCTATGAACATTTTGTTCAATTTCCTCCCTCTACGTTTGTACATAAATTACTTCTTTTGCCTAGAAATCCTTCTCCATTTCTTGACTTAATTAACTTGCACTGTATATTTGTATAGTTCTTGGTAAGTACTTATTTAGTCTTAAACCATCTTTTCTCCTAACTCCTGCTGTGGTTAAAATAAAGAATGACCTTGTTAATGTCAACAGAGCACTTAATAAGGTCAAATGTGTGACAGTGTCAATAAAATTTTAAAAGCACAATTTGTCACAGCTAATGGCAATATGGATAATCTGTCTGAGAATGCCCTAGAGTTCGCAATTACTGTACTCCATAACTCTATGAATTGTGATCAAACAGGCAGACAAATGTTTGCAGTTTGTGAAACCTGTTAGTTAAAATAAATAAAAGCTTCTCTTATTCTCACAGTTATTTTGTGAAGATGCTCATATGTATTTCATTTTATTAATTTATTTTATATGCATTCACCCAAAAGAAAGTATATGTATATATTATATGTGATATTTGTTAAATGCATATGCATAAAATGTAGATAATAAAAAATTTTCATATGTCAAAAACTATTAAAAACAGGCACTGCTTATATTTACTGGCTTAGCATATGAGTTATGGTCCAACCCCTGCACATTTGTAGTCAATGAACAAAATTTACTGACTTCCTGGTTTTGTTAATACTTTGTTTCTCATTGACTCTATATTAAAAGAATAAATAAACATGGGACAACATTTAAAAGTAATTTTAAAAATCTAAAAAAATGAAGAATCTGGATATCTGAATTTGTGATATTTAATTCAAGTACATTTATATTCTTCTGGCTTGAGGTAAAGATCGGTTGTATTTAATAATGCTAGGCTGGCACATTGTAATGTGTCGAAAGACTATAGTACTACAATATGAGATTCTAGTCCCCTTTTTTTTTGCTTATTAGCCATGTGACCTCAGGGAGATCACCTCATTTTTATAAATTTGTTTCTTTACCCATAGTTGAAAAAATTGGGCCACAGTAATGCAGGTTGTTTACTTCATTTCTCTGAAGATGGATTATTTTAAAAGCAGAAAGATTTTGTTTTGTAACAGAACAATAGGTTCTGTTACATTTTAAAGATTTATGTTCTTGGAAGATGAACATCAAAGTTTTGAAACTTTCATTATTTGGGAATGAGGTTTGTAATTATTTCAAGCTTAGCTCTAAAGGGCCAGAACCTATGTTCATTAATATTTCCCATTCAGTGCTGTTCAGTTAAATTTCCTGCAGTATTCTTTATCCATATTGTCCAACGTGGGACCTAAAAATCATATGTATTTTTCAAGCCATTGGACTATAGCTAGTGAAGAAGAGTTCTTAATTTAGTTCCTATTAAAGTTAATCTATTAATAAAGGTCTTGTTTTGAATAGTAGAGTTCTGTAGTGTACATGTATTTGAACCTGTACAAATGTATTTGTCTGTGAATGTACATTGACACTGAAACTAGAGCATCTTGGCGGCCAGCAAAAGGGACGGAGAAGCAATTAATTTGGATGATGGGATGTTCTCTATTTGTTACATCATAGGATGTATATTGAATGGGATATACTTCAAACCAAGCATCATTTTCTCCTTTTGCTATTTTTATTTGCTTTTCACTTATATATTTGATATCTCCTTCTTGTTCTAGACAGCATGTTGTTAAATTCATTTCATGCTTTTATAATTAGTGTATAGCTATAATGAAGATGTTCCTTGTTAACCCAACATGATACAACAGATAAATTTTATCATCTTAATACCGCTTTAAAAATCCTTTCTTGAATGAATCTATTTCTAGAGTTTCTGAAGCATTCTGGAATTGTTTTCTTTGTAGTAAAATATTATAACTTAGAAATATAATTGTTTTTTGCTATTTGACTGTGTATACGTTATTGATTTGCTCTTGGCTTCAATTTTTCCATATGAGAAATAAATATATTAATAACATTCATCTCAGGTTTTCTATGAGAGTGACTTTACATAGTAAATTATGTAAAGGACCTTATACATTCTCTAGTAATTCATAAAAATTAAATAATAGCGATGATAACAGTTTAGTTTCTTCTGTTCAGGTATTTATATTTTGTATATTGCATCTACACAATGGCATTTCACAGTAATGTGTTGTACTTCTTGAAATAATTATTTAAATTTTAATTTGAGATATTTTCATAATTTTACTTTTTAATTTCTAAGTTATAGTTCTCAGAAAGACATAATTGTAGCATAGATGCAGACAAATTACTTTTTTCTTACATTACCAGTGAGTGTGTCTTTAAAAGTATTTCCCTAGCAGTTTTAGTTTGCAGTTGTTAGGTTACTAATGAGATACCTTATAGAATTTGGTGAGCAATAAATGGCACTTTTGTTACCTTTCCTTGTTTGACTACTGACTTTAAATCATCTCCTACTTATTTTATATGGTAGACTCTGTGTTCAACTGCTTTTTAAAATATTCATCCATGTTTTAATATGTTATATACAACGTTCTTAATATCAATGATATGTGTATAGTAATAATATATAGTATCATATTGATATTGATGTAGTCAGTAAATATAACTTTTACTATTTTTATAGCCTTAACAAACTACTTATATTTCTATACAGATATTGTTACAAGACTGATTAGCCTGTTTCTCTATGAGCATACAGTCTTTACTTCTAAAGTATTATTAATATATATCATTAAACTAGAATTTCTTCTGGTAAAAAGAATACTAGCAGATGGCAACTTTTCTGCCTTTTAATTTTCAATTGGGTGTGTACTTTGGATTGTTCAGGCATCTCATAATTGTAACTTAAGCAGACTCATTCAAGAAAATACATTAATATTGCACTGCATGTTTGCATATTTCTTTATTGTACCTAAATATATAAGTGAAATTTACTTTTTCTTTGTAGGTGGCCTGCATGCAGTTCATAAATGCACTTGTCACTTCTCCATATGATCTTGATTTTCGAATTCATTTGAGGAATGAATTCCTCCGTTCTGGACTAAAAGCAATGCTCCCAGTAAGTTGAATATATCTGTTTATTATATTGCTAGACTTTTAACTTATTGCACCCTTCAAGCAAATGTAAAATTTTTGGAAGACAGCACAAATTTGTCCTTTTTTATTGACTCAAATAAAACAGACACTTTGTAATCTTTATATATAATGGTATTGTTACTCTTGTTATATAAATGATGATTCATAATTCAGTTAATGATGTGATATGTCTATGTAAGTTAGATATATTTATATCTATTTGCAAATTGACTTTTCATTTAAATGTTTTCTGCTTTCCTCTTTGATACTTTAGATTGATTTCACTTGTAGTCAGTATAAGTATGCATATTGAGTCTTAATTAGTACATTTGGGATGTTTTGCTTAAATATGGTATCCTCATTAGGCTGCTTTGGAACTTTTCTAAAGAGAAACAATTTCATTTTTTGAATTGAATGTGAATGTTTGTTCTAATTAGAGTAATGTTAAACTATATTTGGAATAATTTTATAGTCTGTATTAACTGTGATAACTGAGAATCCTCTATATATTGTAGAACACAATATTTACCTTTTATTATGCATATTTTCTGAAAATGTCTTTCTTTCTAAATAACGTTTTTATTTATGCTTTGAGAGTTTCATTCAGTACCTTTTAACGTATTCTTTTTCTTTCCTCAACTCCTCCAAGATCTTTCCACATCTCTCTACATACCCAACTTCATGTTCTTTCTCTCTCTTTCAAACAGCATCAAAACTTCCAGAAACATGCTTTGTGTTGTCTGACAATTCCTGAGCATGGGACCTGCCATGGTCTGTGGTGGATATATCCTATATTGTTTCATTGGTAAAAAACTGATTTTCCTTCTCCCAGCAGCTTTCTAATGTGAACAGCCTCTTGGATGGGGAGTGATATTTTTCTTTTACTATCACATCTCTGTTAGGTTCTGCTTCAGATCCCAGTGATTCTCCAGCCTGTGAAAAATGGAAAACATCATATTTCTCTTACTAAAGTTTTGGGCTAAATCCTATAAGAATTCTCAGATAGTTCTCTTAGAAGGTGAAATTAGATATGCCTAAACACTGACTCTACCTATGAGCTGAGAGTGTATATATTCCCTCACAGAAAGATTGTCAAAATCATATTGATGGTGGGTTAGGAATGCCTATTTTGAGACCAACATTCTTTGACATTCTTGATGAAAAATAGAATCTAAACTGATGAGCCTTTTGTACGCTGGGGATAATTTCTTTGCTTCCATACATTTCTTTCTTTCTATTTTTGTTGTCATTTAGTTATCATGCTTTAGTAAGGATAAATGATCACACTTCAGTATATACTAGGTGTACCTTTTATATCAATTGGTGCTAATTAACACCCAGATTACCTGAATATTTTCATGTAAAGTGTTAGAATATATAGTAATAATCAACATCTTTGTGTAGCCATTGAATCTTGAATATATTAAAAATTAAGCATAAGCCTTCTAAATGCCTCTTTTTTATTTATCCTTATTTTTAAATAATTCAAATAGGAGGATCTCTATTTCTCTAAAATAGAGTTTAATAAATTCAGTGAATTAGGCATGGTTAAGGCTATTGTTTAGGTTATGCCAATCAGTGATTGGTATGTACACCAAAAATTATACCTCTCTAATATAATAAAATGGTAGGGGAAATGGAAAGTAGTTTATTTTAGTATGTCTTAAAAGAAACACAATATTTTTGAACAGTGACAGTTTTAGAAGTAATTAGGAGAATCTTCAAGACAAATCAATTTTAACATATTATTTCTTCATGACAAATCAATTTTAATGTATTATGTGAACACTTCATATTTGCTCTACCACTGTGGTTAGAGTTTTGGTGTTAAATGGAATGTAGATTATTTGGTTTCAATAAATTTTCTTTAGTATTTTTGTGTAAATGAATTGATTTATTGACTTTTAAAATATATTTGCTTTTGAAATAATTTATATTGATTTATTCTGAAATTTCTGCATCTGCCTTTTGTTTATGTACATCAGTAAATTTGCTATATGAGGGAACAACATAATAAAAATAAAGTTTTCATGCACCAGGCATATTTTATGTATTTTAGAAGTCCGTAGAAAGATTTAGATTCTTTTGACTATATACTTAAATGTGATATAATTGTGTTATGTCTGTCATATCTATTTTTACTGTGTAAAGTTTGGTTAAATCATCAAATGTTTATTTTATCAAGAATTTATGGATATAACTTTTGGAGTTTGATATTTGAAAGGAAAACCCATCAATGTAATGTCTGTGTCTACATGTAAACATATTAACAGGGTCAGAAATTATGAATAAAGAACACTTAGGATGTTTTATATTTACATGGATATATTTTGTTGAGTAAATTACATACTTAACCAATTACTACTTTCTTTGAAAATATTCAGTTGAGCAGACTCTTCTACTTTTTAATGAAAATCTGGTACTAATTAAATGGTAGTCTTGAATTTATTTTGTTTCTAATGAGCAGAATAAGAAGAATTTCTTCCTCTGAAATGCATTTTTTGGTGTTCTGGATGTGTTCTTTTTAAACTGCCTTCTTCGCTCATATAGCAACATGACCAATAAGCATTACATAATTCTGTATTGCAATAAATCTCACCCCCTTGTAAGTGGATAGTTAGATCAAAAGCAAGTTCTTAGTTTAAAAGAAAGTAAGTGGAAATATTTTTTGTTATACACTTTATATGAGATTATATAGAAACATTTTAAATATATTTTAAACATGTTAGAGAATTTTATTTTTATATTTTTAAATGTGTTCAGAATTTGGCAAATTCTTAAGTATGGAGATTTGAAGAAAGAACTTCAAAAAGTGCTTTGTTTAATTTTGCTTGAGTAATCACCATTACATCCTATTTATCATTGTTCTACATGAATAAAAGTGGAAACAAAAATAAATAGAAGAAATGCATCCTGTTTTCTTTGTTACCTAATTTGAAGTACACCTTGCTTGCATTTCCTTTTAGAGTTCAAGCTCAGCTCTGAACATCCTACATCATAATCCCAGTTTGTGTATCACCCTTGAGCATCCACAGTTGTGATTACCGATTTGAGTTTTCAAAGCTGCAACTTAATGGACAAATATTAAAAGATATTCCAGGTGATATATATTAAGCCCAACAATCTCTAGTGTGGCATGCTTCCAAACTTTTTTTATATTATTATTATTATTGTTATTATTATTTGCAAATTTCTCAGAGCTTTGTAATGCATGTGTTTATGATGTATTACAAAAACAAATTTTTGATGCCCAAGTTGGTATTTTGTGATTAGGCTAAGTAAAAATGAAAGATTGGCGTGGTGGCTAGCTTTAACTTGATTTTAAAAATTCTTAATACCTTTTAGCTTTAAAATCATAAAATATCATTCATAATAAATTTATTTATACAATTTCCAGGCCATACTTGGGACTGTTGTGCTTGAATATATCCTTGCCTTTGTCTTACATTAACACAATTCATCTATATTTGCTTCATTTTCTTGGTGCCAGAGGCACATGTGAATGTTCTAACTGCATGATTTCTTTTGTCATTTCTGATGAGTTTGTTTAGTCAAAATGACAGCATTGAATTTAGGTTGTTAGCAACTGTGGTTTTTTGTTATTGTTTTTGTTATTGTTCCAGAAGTGATTATTAATACTTGAATGTGAATAGTCAAAACTTATGGCATGGAAAGGGAATGTAAATATTGGTATGATGTTCTTTCATTTTAAAAGAGAAAATTCTAGCTACATTTACTTTCTTTTAGGATCAAAGCCCTGGGTCAGTATTTGAAATTGCATCTGTGTACAAATGAAATTGCATCTGTGTACAAATCTGTCCCTGATTAGCAAGTGTGCTAATTTTAAATTGTCTTTCAGTTGCTGAATTTTATTTCTTATATTAGGGTCTTAAAGAAAAAGAGAATGATGAGCTTGATATTCAGTTGAGAGTGTTTGAAGAGAACAAAGAAGATGACCTAACTGAATTATCCCACCGTCTCCATGACATTCGAGCTGAAATGGAATATCCTTTGACAAACAAAAAACTACTTTTATACCTATGTTTAAAGCAGTAATTGAGAATAATATTTTTATATTCTTAATAGACTTCTTGTCTGTGAACAAATTTTTAACTGCTTATTTGTATGAGCACTGTACCATGATGTTATCCTTGATATGCATTCGTGCTGAGGACTTGCTGCTCTGCCTTGATGATGTACTCAGACTATTGAAACCTGCACAGTGGCTCACTGTCTTAGGGATACACTGTGCTCAGTGGTTTTGAATAAACAAGAGCCTAAGAGCCTAAGGCAGTATATCTTACCAATAAGAATGAGGAAAAGTCCTTTTGAGTTCTTATATGACACTAGCTAAGAAACATTCTGTATTTATTAAATGCTACTCCACTTAACAATACAGTTCTCTGGAAATGAATGTCTTATTTCTTATCAGATATATGTGTTTCTTAATGATAGCAAAATAGTTGGATAAAATAGTATCTCTCTCTAACAAAGCAGTGCTGTAAAAGTACCTACATCAAATACAATGCATATAATCTTCCTGTGCCAAATATCTGATGTTAAATTTTTTGAAATAAAAGATATGATTGTCATAGTTCTGCCACTTGTTTCTCACCCATTATAATCCATACTTTTGGGTTCTAGGAAGTAGGAAAACACTTGAGAAATCAAAGTAACCTCTGTGTTGTACTTTTCTACCTGTTATATTTTCTTACCTTTTTCTTCCAGTATTCTAAACTAACTAGAACGATATTTCCCTCCATGAAACTCCCTTAGTACTTTATTTGCCTTATGTTTTTTTCTGTATGCTTATGTCTCCTTACATAAAAAGTATTGGATAAATTTAGATACAATTAATAGAAAGGTTATTATCATAGGAAATAATTTCTACTTCAAAATTTGTTAGAACAGTCTGCAGCAACATCACTAATATAAAATATTTTTATTTTTATCATTAAAGATACTGTGTTCATGTGATGTCATTTGATTCATTCACTAGATATTTGAGGTCTTTATGATACTTTAACCTAGCACTCTCATGTTGGGTTTAAAATATTGCATTGTCTATTTAATTCTACTGCCCATTTCATGTTGTTTCAATATGTTGGATTGCATCTTGTATTTTACTTTAATTTTATGTGGACTTTCAAGACCCTCAATACATTTAATGTTAGTCCACTTTTGAAGTTTTTCTAAATTGCTAAGAGCATCTACTCCACTAGTTTTTATATCCTAAGAAAAAAATTATCATAATGTCTCTGGAATTTTTAAAAGATCAAATATGAACAAAATAATTTTAGACTTATTTTATTTTGGATATTTATAATAAAACTAGTTTTTTGATCTTTTGACAGCTGAATACTTGCCTGACATCTTTTTTCTGAGAATAAAAATAGAATAGCTGTGGTTGTATCAGAACCACAGACAGATTAAAATAAAACCTATTTTACCAATGGCATTGCTATTTGAATGGTCCTAGTTATTATATGAAGTTGACAGTATAATGGATAACTGATTATTAAAGGTGTTGACACCCAAGCTGCCTTGAAATCTCCTTCAGACTTGTTTATCTAATTACAGGATTATTTTTATTTTTTGCTATAGATATTTAAATGCTATATTATGAAGTTGAAGCCTTAGTAACAATAATGGGAAGCAAGTAGTAAAAGTTTAATTTTAAAAATGAATCTGTTTTTGACATAAATGCAGTATTCATCAAGAATCTTTGATGTTTTCCTTTACTCACTTTCTACCGATATGAATGAGGTCTACCATCTTCTCTATAATATGCTGAAAGACACTGCAGCTGAAAATTACTTATTATCCATTCTGCAGCACTTTCTGCTTATCAGAAATGACTGTTATATAAGGTAAGGTTCATACTTGAGTTGACTACATGTATAATTTGAATTGAAAATTAAAAGAAAGGTAATAAGGTAGTGTGCCTGAGGAAATGTTTTTATTATATATACATAAAATATAAGGGTTTTACTACTTTAGGCAACATTTAAAAAATAATTCATTCATTGTAATTGGGCCAGAAAAGATGGCCTGTAAGTATGGTACACACAAGCAGCCAGAATATAAGTAGACATTAAACTGTTATATATTATTGAGTCTGTAATAAATTTTTCTGCTTGATACTGATAACCCAGTGAAAACATTGAAACTGCTAGGATTTTTTAAATCTTCCAATTTTAACAAGTAACATTTTATTATTTTTATAGTGTTTAGTAAATGTACAATCTTTTAAGATAGGAGGATATTATTGTACATATTTTAGTTTTTGTTCAATGAAACTATTTTTAAAATAAGTGAACATGATGATAACCCATAGAATTAAGTTTTAGAAAAGATGACAAGGTCTATCTGAAACCTGGAAACCCATATAACAATAGGTTTCTGAGTGACTGAAATTATCTATAGGCTCATGACCATGGTATTATATTAATGACAGTTCAAATTCCTCTCAGTTTCCTTACACTTTTATATGTATGCAATTATGGCATACTAGGTTCTTTTTTTCCATATTCTTTTATTTTTTTCCATTCAAAAAAAATAAATAATTTTTTTTTACATTTCCTCCCCTTCTCCCAGTCCCCTCCCCCTCACCCCACCTGTCCTCCCTCCCCCTGCTTCCTTAAAAGATGGCATGGTGCCCTGCCCTGTGGGAAGTCCAAGGAAGGTGTGCATCCAAATAGACTAGGTTCCCAAGAAGATAATACATGCAGAAGAGATAGGTCCTGGTGTCATTGTTGATGGCTTCTCAGTCGCATACTAGGTTCTTTGAATTCTCAAATATTACTTGAATATTAGAAAAAGAAAGGATCTCAAATATTACTTGAATATTAGAAAAAGAAAGGATGCCAAAAGTATTGGCAACAATAATTGACAGTTCTAAATTAGCAGATATATTTTTCTCTTTAGGCTACTCCAGTAATTGGATCACCATCTTGGTGCTGAGGAGACAGAAACATGTTGAAACTACTAATGTATGCTTTTTAGAAACCACTATAAATAATAATATATAATATGGAGTACAATGGTCATGATTATTCATTTACCTGGATGCTTGAGTTGGCAGAAGTATCCATTTCTCAATAAATGTTAACAAATGATAAACAATTCCCACGTGGCATCCTTTAAAAAACTTGCATGCTCATGTGGTGTATCAGTAGGTTTTCTCTCTCTCTCTCTCTGTGTGTACAGTGTTTGCGTAATTCTATTCCTATGACAATAGACAGAGGCCAGAAGTCAAATTGCTTCTTGTGCTCCGTCTCTCTCTGCCAACGATGTCTCTCTCACTGAAGCTGGAGGACTGCTGTTAAGTTCCTGTGGTCCTTCAACACACCCGGCAATTCTGGGGTTACAGATGTGCATCACCATGCCTGCTTTTTCACTTAGGTTCTGTGCTTTTGAACTCAGGTCCTCATTCTTGCACAGCAGTGGTTTTATCCACTGTGCTACTTCCACAGCCCATACCATCCTTTCATCTTAAGGGTATTCCTGTGAGCTAGAGGTATGTGTCACTTGCTTTCATTCCACATGTTGACTTGTGAGTATGCCCTCAAATACAAGAGTTGTGTTTTTTCTTGGTTATCTAATTGTGGTTCAGCACATTGAGGTTGAAGATTAACACTAATCATCCCCAGTTATAATGATGAGTTTTAAAATTCCTAGCCATACAATATATATTTCTTTTCATTCTTAATCCTAGGAACACCCACATGATTAAACACAGAGAAGAGTAATTAGAATCTGTTTTTCTCTCATTTGGGGGTTTTAGAAGGTTGACAAGCTACATTTAGTAGTGTTTATATCATAATTTCTCTGAAGTAATTCTTTTCTGTAGTACTGTTGAATTTATTAACCCATGACAATTTGTCTTTCACAAATTTTAATACAAAATGTCCCTTATTTTTATTTTTCCAGTCAGTGGTCATTTTTAAGACCAGCATTATCCTGGGAGATTACAGAAAAAATGATGCGTTTTAAAACCTTTGACACATCACACAAATTGCAGCTGTAGCCATGCATATTAAGTGTATATGGTTTTATAAAATAGATGTTTTTAGAAACATCTTGCATGCGTAGGGTCTTTGCATTCATCCGTAACAGAAATGACTCAGCCCAGTTTTGTAAACTAGTGTGACTGTCCTGAGTAAATGCTCTGCACTGAATTCAAGACATTGCTTTGCACCCAATGCCAAGAAAATCATCTTTTATTGAAAATGAGATCTTGTGACTGTCTCGAGCCATTGCTGTGCTCATAAATATAGGAATAAGGGGGTTATTCATTTTCATTAACTTTAGAAAAAATACCTTAAATAAATAGAGATGATAAGTATTTTGGAACACAAGCATGAATCTTTGCAAACTCGAATATTATATCAGTACATATTTTTAGTCGATTACATCACACTCCATTTGGACCCCTAATATTCAGACCATCTTTAATCCTTAACCGTATTTTCGCTAAAGGAGTGTAAATATTAGTGGAATCATTTTCTTCGTGGTGCAAGAAAAAAATGAGTTATTTTAGCATTCTCAATCCCTTTGTAAGAACATTGATTGATGTAAGTGGAAAAGTTTTCTCAAATATTTTCTCTCCTTTTTTCAGGTCACAGTATTATAAAATAATTGAGGAGTGTGTTTCACAAATAGTGCTGCACTGCAGTGGTATGGACCCAGACTTCAAGTACAGGCAAAGATTAGACATTGACTTGACTCACCTGATAGGTATGGATTATACTCTTAATTGCCATTCATGGTTCACACCTTCTGTATACTGAGCACTTTTAAAGGGTAGCTCTCTCAGTGAACTTCTTTTAAAATCTGGTAAATCATTGTTGCTCTGGGGACTCAACTGTTATAACTATTAGTTTTGAGGATCATAAGAATTCTCCTTATAAGTTCGGGTATATCTTTTTGATAAATTTCAGCACTACCGCGTCAGTTGACAATCAGTTGTCATAACCCCCCAAAATCCATGATTTTTTAAATAGGGGTATGTCTTGCTTTTTAGAAGCATTACTCTAGTATTCTTTAATTTAATTCATCTCCACAGAAAGATTGTGAGAATTGTGTGTGTAGTAGAGTCTCAGTATTATAGACATGTTGCTACTGGCTCTCAGATTTACAAAAAAAAAAAAAAAAAAAGTCATGAGATGAAATTACCTTATATATTTAAAGAATGCCAGGTAGAATTACTTTTGTTAACAGTCTGATCAGTGACGATCAGCTTCCCTTTTGCAATATGCTATTTTCTATCACTCTGTAGTAGGTTTTTGTATTTATAGCTAATCAAAACTATCATTGCCTAGGTTGAAGCATGAAGTTGCTTATTTTTAATGAAAAAATGTTGTTTAATACCATCTATATAATATTTTCACTCCATTGCAGAAAATAGATTTATGAAGAAGTCAGAGATTGAGCATTATTTCTCATATATTATTTTCCATTTCAAAAGGGAATCCATACTTACTGTAGGCAAATGGAGATTTATGTAAATGACAAACAACAACTACATCAAGGCCACTCCCTTTTCAATGAGTACATTTTAAAATAGCCTTTATTTATGCGTGTGTGTCTCTGTCAATGTCTCTGAGCTGAATTTTCATAGAGCATTGTGAAAGTTTGACCATATTTATGTTCAAATTGGGACTGTTAGTACATGCCATATTATGATCTATCATGATTATTTCAAATACTGTTCTGTTATTTTTACATCTAGATTGTTTTCTCATCCCTAAAATTATAAAATAATCTGCTAATAGATATATATTACCAATTTTTTTAAATAATAAACTTAATTAAACATTCTTTCATGTTAATGCTGGACATTTTCTCGCTGCTTTTTCAGAGTTAGTTGCTCCAAGTGAGAGTAGGCATTTCAAAAGCCAACTATATTTAGACAGCTTGAACCTTTAAATGTGTGAGCTACATCACAGTCCAGTTGTTTTGGAAAAGTTGATTAGTATTGTGAAACTTTCATTAGAATATATATATATATATATATATTTATATATATATACACACACACACACAAATACAAACAAAATTATCAAGAAATTCAGCATCATCCAAGAGATATAGGGATCTCTTTTTGAATATCACTTGGACCTGAGTATTCTAGTCTAGGCTGATTTCACATTTCTGTACATCTATTATTTTTCTTAAGTCTTATCACATCCTTTTCTAAAACTCTTTAATGATTTCCTATTGGATTTTAGATAGAAATGAAAGTAAAAATTCTTGTCAGCTATGACATGCATTGCCCATATAAAGGCCCCTTTGATAATGCCACTTTTCTGATTATATGTAATATTGTAACAGCTTTACAATAAGAAACACATTAAATACTTGGAGCCAGAGAGGGGCTTAGCAGTTAAGAACACTTCCTCGACTTGCAATGGACCATCACCTACATGACAACTCAGAACCATCTGTAAATCTGGTTGATTCTGTATCCTCTTTTGATCTCTGTGGGCTCTGCACACGTGTGGCGCACAGACATACATGCAGGCAAGACACCCATACATCTAAAATAAATTTTAAAAATTTATAAAATTCATTTTTATACATTTAAGTGGAAAAATTACTTAAATTTTAAAATACAAGCTAATCAGTATATATAACTAATAAATATATTTATTTAAAGTATGTTTATTCTTTAAAATATAATTAATAAATATATACATGTATTAATACTTGTTTATGTAAAACCATCATATTATTCAAAATCATAAAGTTTGTATTACTCCTGAAAGTTTCTGCTGAATTCTCTTCTTCTTCCACCTTACTCTACTTATACACTGGGTGACCACTGAAAATAGACACACCCTCTAATCTGTCTTATACTGACTTTATTTTAGCTTAATTATTCTCTCCAGTTTCCTTTTCTAAAATCTTATGTAAGTAGTGTCATGTAGCACATATTCTCTGTGTCTGTCTCCTTTCATTAAGCATAATAATTTTGAGATTCATCCATGTTATAGTTCATATTCCTTTATATTGTGAAGTAATATTCATATATGAATATAACACAATTTGTATTTCTTGGTGTCCATTTGAGTTCTTTCCAGTGTTCACCTATTGTAATAAAGCTGTTATGCATCATTTATATAATTGTGCAATTCAGACATGTTTCATTTTCCTACAGAGAAATATTTGGGTAATACACAAAGATACAGCATGAGAATAAAGAGGATTTTCTATTATATTTATTGTTGACATTTAGTGATTTTGAATTTGCTTCCCTTTATACAACATACATTTCGTTTCAGATCAGAATTCAAGTAAAAGAGTTTACTGGAAAATCTGAATGGGTGAATGTCACTGCTATTTCCTCCCCCAGCATTTTGAGTTTTCATCATCTTGAACATGGAGTTTTTGCCTCAATTCTCTATATAATAGTGTGCAATTTTAGAAAGAATTCTATAGTGGTATAATTTGAAGTATAATTAAAAATTATCATTGCAGGGAAAATTTCATCAAAGATATTTATGGATGCTGATTTTTTTGCTTTAATACATAACAAAGAAAATATGGTATTAGTATGTTCATTATTGTATAGATTAGTTTCCTTTTAATGACAATTCATGTTAGAATTTCATAATCATATACTGTCAGCCATAAGTAGCTGGATATTCCATCTCATATGTTTTTAATCATTTTTGCTTCATCTGAATAGATGCTTGTGTAAACAAGGCAAAAGTTGAAGAAAGTGAACAAAAAGCAATGGAATTTTCAAAGAAGGTAGGACTGACAAAATAGTAGTCTTGATTTTTAAATTGATAATTTAACCATAATAGATAATTATTTAACCATAAGCACATTTGTTTCTTTATTTAACACTTCATAACTTTTTCTTTCAATTATGTAGTACTTTATACTACTAGAATCAAACATTGTATACTGTTGATTTATTTTCTAATTAGATATGATATTTACCATTTCCTTTACATCCACCTAATTCATTATTTAAAAAAAACACTAGCCTTATTATACTTAATGATAAATGAAATAAAAACACCTAGCTGAAAGGGGACATAGTTAAAATCAAACAACCAAAACAAATTTCTCCATTGCATTTCTATAGCATTCACTTATATTACACAGTTCCATAGGAAACCTTGAGAATTTCTGTTTCCTTTTAAAGCTATGCCTTTTGAGCTGGTGATGAAATTTGGTGGTTAGAATGTTCTAGCATGGACGAGGTCCTGATTTTGATCCTCAACACAAAAAGCTTATTATTATTGATAGAAGTCTAATGCTGGGATCCATTCTCTTTTCCTGTCCCCTCATTTCTTTCTTTAGACTTCTTGGAATTTTGTAATTGCCATTTGTTAAATGATGTTGTTACTTTATGTAGCCGTCCTGAAACTTGAATTTTTTTTCTGTGCTTATAAGTGGCTTTGAATAAGTACGATCTTTATGATATTATAATTTCCCTTATACATAAGATGGTATTTTTCTTATTTGATGAAAGCCTACATATAATTTTATTAATGTTTAATATAATTATCAAATTATCAAGTGTTTTTCTTTCTTCTCCCTCTCTACCCTCCATCTTTTTCCCTCCCTCCTTCATCTCATGTGTTTGTTGTAGTTTTGGGATTTAGTTATAAGTTATTTTCAAGTAGACAGAGATGAATAAAAGCATAGCTAAGTAGTATTTCAGCGTTTGATACAAACAACTTGCTCTGACATTTTTTTCATCCAACCAGAATAACGTTCTGCAATATCTAAAGGTCATGTTTAGCATGGGATGAATATTTACTAACAGGGCATGTTCTGATCTATCAGTTCCTACTCTTTTAAAAAAGTTCTGGATAGTAATATATATCACTTTTAGAAAAAGAAATAATATCGTTGGGATAATCTTAGGACTTATATAATGACTAAAGTTGACATTGACAATACAAAGTAAATAACATATTCTGTAGTGAGAACTATACAGCATTTTCTGTAAATATGTAGCCCAGTTTATGTCTGCTTAGAGTAATGACAGAGGTAAGAGCTAAGACATGATGCAGGAAATGTACATGTACCATTTGGAGAGTTGGTATGTTTAGTACCCCGTATTTTCACTTCTCACTCCCCCATCTCTTTTTTCCTCTCATATCTATGTAAGCAATTGTTTATTTATTGTGATGTGTCTGTGTGCGTGCATGCATGCATGAGTGCATGTGTGTGTGTGTGTGTGTGTGTGTGTACATACTGGCATGTGTCTGCCCATGCGGAGAAGTCAGAGAACAACCTACAGGATTCAGTTTTCTCCTTCCATTCTATGGGGCTTAAGGATCAAACTCAGGTTGTTATGCTTTTGTGCAAGCACCTCTGCCCTCTGAACTGTATTTGCTTTCCTTGTTTTCCTCTCGAGGTGTTGAAAGAGGGTTTTTGTTAACCAGCTGATAGACAATAGAATTTCAGTGTATATCATTGTACTGTCAGATTTTGTGAAGCTCTGCATTTTGAATGCTAAGCAATGAAGATTATAACAGAAATAATCCACCAGTCCATTTTATGTTAATGTACATGCTTCCAATCATCGTAAAAATGTAATTATTTTGAAGAGTAAATATGATTAAGAGGTTGTACATGCATTCCATATTTTTATATTTTACTTTCTAATTAAGCTTAAAGGAATGGGACAAATAATCAATAAACAATATTAATTCTACAATTGAATTTTCTGTAACAATTACTTTCCATACATGTGAACAGAGACTTCATAGTCCACTCATTGTTTTCCATTACTTTGTTTTACAAAGAGAATTTTCCCTGTGTGGATGTTTAGTTTTCAGGAGAATAGTTAAGAACTTTATCTCTCTGAGTGATCTGTGAATTCAGCCAAGAAAAAAAAAAACATACTTCGTATTTACTACATAATGTTTTTTAAATCTTTCTCAAATATGTATTAGTAACTACACATTTATGATGATGGTCATTGCAGTTCGATGAAGAATTCACAGCTCGTCAGGAAGCTCAAGCGGAGCTTCAGAAAAGAGATGAAAAAATCAAAGAACTGGAAACAGAAATCCAGCAGCTTAGAACCCAGGTAATGAAACAAAATATAGACTTTGGTCCCAATGAATTTAGGGGTAGAAAATAATCTTGTTAGTCAGAAGGAGAAATGTGATGGGAAACAGATATTTTTGTTGTTGTTATAAGTTTCACATTTTAGCTGAAATAAGTAGAGATTTGATTTTTTCAGGACAGTAAATCATTTTAATGTTTGGAAATAAATAAGGCTTCATTTTCTCAAACTGCCCTGAATATTTTTAACAGAATATATTACCCAAGCCAAACTGTTTATGACAAGAAATTTTCATGATGATTTGCAAAATTGTGTGCATAGTATTTTCTTTCAAAAAGAATATAGAAATGCTTATGAATTTTAATTATCCAAAAAGACTTCTTTAAATCTTTAAATCTAGACTACCTTCAATTCAAAACCTATACACTTTATTTTTCTTGACATTCCCTTGCACAAAAAAGTTCTTAATAATATGTCTAAACTTTAAAATTAACTATATTCTTAGCACATTTTGTGGCTTAAATGAATAATATGAAATTGAAGAAGATGCCTTTAAATAGATAATGTCCAATAAGTGGTTTTCTGATATGTCTGTCCCCAGCAGTATACTGAGAACTTACTTCCAAAGTCACTGGTAAGCTGGAAACCCTTATGGTTTCCACCCATAGCCCAAATCTTTGTTTCTTTTTTCAGTATTGTCCTACTTCCCTTTCCACATGTCTGAGAACTTGATTTCTCTGATTTTCTTATTCCCCAATTGTGAGATATCTCTGTGTTATCTCTGCCCTTGGCCTTTTTTTCTGCTTTGTTTTTCCTAGCATGAATGTCCCACTCTGTTTCATATGTTCATATATCACCTTTTAGTAGGTGTCAAGGCTTTTGAGTCTATCTTCCATTTCCAGCTGTCCCCGTAGCCACGTCTTTTGTATTGAAAGCAAACTCAATATTTTTTATTTTTTTCCCTTTCTTTAAATCAGCTTAGTCTCCATTTTGACCTGTTTTAAAATTTATCATTTTCTTTAATACTGAAGTTTGATTTATTTCTTGCCCTGCTTTTGATAAAGTTAGTTCTTCTTTTATTTAAATTATTCCAGTGATTTTTTTCTCTTCTTCATTAAAACCCTAGTCCCTTCATGTCTTGCTGAATTACTATAGTTGTCCCCTAATTTTCCTTCCTGCCTATTGTCTTTTCCTCCTCAAGTTCATTCTTTTATGTCAATTAATCCTCACAAAACATTGTCCTAATTATTATAAGGATTTATTGTGTACAGTGGCCGCCTGTTGTATCTGGGATGAAACAAAATCTCCTTACCAGAAATATTAAAAGCCTTCTGGCCTAGGCTGCCTCATACTTACTCCCTTTGCAACTTAGCCTCAGACTGCTCTCCTAGCTAAAACAACCTTTATTGCTGTGAAATTTTCCTTCCTTTCATCAGGGCTCTAACGTACTGACTCCATACTTTTCATTCTGCCAACTTTCCCACACATTACCTACAGATATTTTAATGATTTTTCACAAAGAAAATATTCCATAGTTCACTAAATTGAATAAACATGAAATTCTCAGAGATTTGCAAGACATGTTAGCATATTAAATACTGGGAGATAATTCTACATTGAACAAGCCTCTCTAAACTTGTGCCCGTCCTTGACTTATTTGACCACAGTAGCTTCTGTTGGTTTCATTGAGACAGGGTCTCATTTTGTATCCCTGGTGAGGGTGGTGCTTTTTGTTCAGTCCAGACTGACATTGAACTCACAGAAAGCCATCTGCATCTGCCTCCCAAGTGCTGGGATTAAAGGTGTCTACCACCATCCTGACTGACTACAGTCCGTTCTGTGATTGTTTTCTTCCTGTTACAAAAGCTATCTCTTGCTAGCATTCATCTACTCATAGATGCTGGTGAATTCTCCTGCCCCCTTTCTTTCCTTCTTGTGCTATATATTGTTTTTCTTTTGAGGCTCACTCTGACTACATGGCCCAGGCTAGTCTGAAATATTCTATATTGTCCAGATTGTGCCAACATACCCTGGTAAACTGTATCAGCTACATTACTACATTATATCTCAGTTTGATTATTTAACTTCTAATGATCCAATGAGGGAAAAGTAGCTAATATGTTTTGATACTCAAAGGCTACAAACTTGGAGAATATATATTTACTTGAATTAAAATTCTTTACATTTGTTCTCTTTTTCAGGTACATTCACATGGTGGGCAACACTCCCCCTAAACTATACCTCCAACCTTAATTATTTTAAGGAATTTGTGGTTGTGGTGTTCAAATAGCTTATATCTAATAGAGGAAAAAATTCCACTGGTGTTTAAAATGTTCATTGAATAATTGTTTTTCTTATTTGCATTAATTTTAATTTTTATAATAAATTTGCATAAATTTTAAAATTTGCTGTCTTTCAGTGATAAGATGAAACACAGACATTTACCTTTCAAATATTTAAAAACTTAAATTATCCAAAATTCTTTTGGAATAAATAACAAATTTTCTGAAATTGAATTTTTCTAAGAACTTAATTAGTCTTACAAGAGTAAAAAGTCAGGCTTTTACAGGTTTTTATATTTCCTCATGACTTCAGTAAAGGATTTCATTCCAAGAGAGGCTAGCCATTTTAAGTATACAAAGGTATTTTTATATATCTATATATGAGTATATACAAACATGAATACTTATACATATAAATAAAATTTGATCAAAAGTAGTGAATGCTATATAGAACATATTTTCACAATTATATCTAACTATAAATGAAACCTTTTAAAATATTTTATAAGTAATAATGTTACTTAAATTTTTTAGCCAAAGTCTTTATTTAAAGGTTCTGATAAAGTCTATAATCTTTAAAATTTAGAAAGGTATAAATAGTCTTAAGCACCGAACACCCAACAGAGGTGTGTAATTTGTGTTATCTGTTCTTATAAGCATTTCAACTTATTTCGGTTTCAGGGAGCTCCATCTGCGATCCCAGGCCCACCTCCACCACCTCCACTGCCAGGTGCTGGACCATGCCCACCACCACCACCACCTCCACTTCCTGGAGTAGCTCCTCCTCCTCCACCACCCTTACCTGGTATGCCTGGTATTCCACCACCACCACCACCACCTCCTCCTTTGCTTGGAGGACCTCCTCCACCACCACCCCCTGGAGGAATTCTCCCTCCCCTCCCAGTAGCAATTGAGTTACCATATGGAATGAAGCAGAAAAAAGTATATAGGCCAGAAGTATCCATGAAAAGAATCAACTGGTCCAAGGTAAGACTTGAGGGACCCTTGTACTTTTTCCATGACTGGCAATGTGTGGGAAATGCATTGCTGTGAGTCACCATCAAATGCTGTTTAAGATTGTGATTACTGGCATTATTGCTTTCCTCTGTGGGTTTAACAAATTATATTCATCTTTAAATGTATGACCTAGATAACTGGGAGCTTACCAACAGCTTTGAAATTATGGTACAGAAAAAGGAAAACCAAACTGAAAAACCTATAAAATGTATAATGAAATGAAACTAATTTCATACTTTTTATCATTGTAAATATTAAGGATTGTCACATTCTTAATATCATTTCCTGTTAAGATTCTGTTGTCTTTGATATTTTTGGCCTTAGAGGACTATTTTCATTCTAAACTTTTATAAAAGTGTCATAAAAGTGCAAGGAGGGAGGGCTCAAACAAACGGGCAGACAAAAAGGGTTTAGGGATGTGGGAGTAATATACGTAACATACATGTATTAAAATTTCACAATAAAATCAAATACTTGGTATATCAAATATTTCAAAAAAACTAGGAACAAGGATAATGTATGCAATTATTTTGAGGGTCTTTTCGGTAGACACTTTCAAATGTATCATATGACCCATTGCTTTTGTATAGCGTTACTGTACAGTGGCAGAATTGTGTTTCTCTGAATATTTATGAGTGTAATTTTGTATATTTGAAATAATTTTAGTGGATTATAAACAAAGGAAAGTCAGTTTTTGAAAGATTAAATAGTAACTACATGAAAACATATCCTTGTTATTTT
This sequence comes from Ondatra zibethicus, assembly GCA_004026605.1. Classification (NCBI taxonomy): domain Eukaryota; kingdom Metazoa; phylum Chordata; class Mammalia; order Rodentia; family Cricetidae; genus Ondatra; species Ondatra zibethicus. The sequence continues at coordinate 49,053 of PVIU01006826.1, forward strand.
GTCTTAGATTGAGCCTAAAGAATTATCTGAAAACTGTTTCTGGCTAAAAGTAAAAGAAGAAAAGTTTGAGAATCCTGACCTATTTGCAAAGTTGGCCTTGACATTTCCTTCCCAGATGAAAGGTACCTTTTATTTTTACATATTATTAATTCCTGTTCCTCATGTATTGGAAATCATTTCTCTGCTAAAATGTTCCAAGGATGTGTGAATGTTTTGTTTTCTCACAGTAAGTAGGATCAAACATAAATATATTCATGTACTAGGTACATTTTACTCTGTAACCAGAGGAAAATGTTCTCTTTTGAATTTTGTTTTGCATGAATACTATTATTTAACTTAAAGTGCAGACTTAATCTTTATTTTTTAATAAGTGTGCTATTCCTCATAAAATTGATTTACCATGCATCACAAAATTGCATCATGGAATACTAATGCCTCTGAACTATATGGATGATATTGGAGTAAGACTATATATATCATTTATCAACATCATTTCCCAGGAAACCTCATAGTTTTTCTTATGAGCATATGCTCTGAATTAATATCCAGATTGGATCCTCAGCAAATATGATTGTGAGGATTGTGGATTTGATAAATGTATATCTTTTTATGATTATACCCTCAGCATTTTAAGTATTTCACACATGCAATTCAGTAATATGTAAGTCTCACAATTAGTCATTGTGGTCAATGGAGATTTCATATTTTATCTGAACATATTGATTTTAGTAGTTCAGTTAAATATAGACATTGTACTAGTAAATCAGTTTTTACAACTAATAAATGAAAATATTCTATCCTTTCTTCAAGATGAGTGCTTTTGCCATTCATCTGATTTGTTACTTTGTCAATTTGGAGTAGAATGGAGGAGACAGATTCAGAGAGATAGATAGAGAGAAAGAGTAAGAAAGTGAGAGAGAGAGAGAGAGACAAAGACAGAGAGAGAGAGAAAGGAAAAAAGAGGAAGGGAGGGAGGAAAGGATAGAGGGGGAGACTGAACTGTGGTGATTAGAGTGTTCTGAATATTTTTAACATTGAAAAAAGTGTTAGTAGTCTTACTTTTCTTATTTGCTAGAGTTGTCTTCACATTTAAAATTTCTCCAATGAGTTGGCCTATTACTATTTATCATAATTCTCTTTAGTACTAAATATTCATGTTTTTAACAAAGTACCCAAGTACTTAGTTTGTTTTGAGAAAACAAAAAAATAATGATGGCAGGAAGCAGAAATACAGATTACTCTTCCATTCTAGACTCAGATCACTGGAGAAAAAAAATTATTACTGATTTTTTACAGTATGATCTAGACTAGCTGTATGTTGAGAAACATTTTAAAAACATTTTCCATTGCTATTCCTTCCTAACTTCAGTATTGTACATTGATATTATTCTGTATTTGTCAACTGTGTTCTTTTTATATATTGTATATAATTATGTGTTGTGGGTCTGTGTTAGTACATTTAACCATTCTCCTAGCATAAGACACTTTGTTTTCCTGCTACAAAAATGAAGTAGCAAATGTGTTTCTGTGTGTGCTTTTGTGTGGGATGGGCTGTAGTACAAATTAGAGAAGTGTATTATGCAATTTATAATTTGAAATATATCACAAATCTGCCTTCAAGTATTTATCAGTTTAAATTGTTGCCAAGAATGCATATGAATTCACGTTGAGCATCCCTAATCAAAGTTATCAGTGTTGCAGAATCTGGAACTTTGACCACCAGTAATATACAATATTATACAAGAAACCCCTTATCTTACGCCATGAGATTGGTTGTTGTGAAAACACAGGCAGACTAACAAGAGTGTAGAAGGAAGAGAAAGGAGAAGAAGACAGGTACGGTCAGGGAAATGGCCAAAGTGCATAATATAATTGTATGAAAAGTCTTACGAAACTCAGCAATATACAGAAGGAATATTTCCCAATTAAAACAGAGATGCAGTAATAAGTATTGGATGGAACTATCTTCAGGCTATGTATATATGGAACATAAGGAAGTTTCTTGTTTAGACTCGTATTCTGTTCTCAAGATGTCTTATTTCATACAATTAATTATTCTACAATCTGAAAACAAAATCCAAAGCTGAAACACTTCTGATATTAAGTATTTTGGATAATTGGGTACTCAGTCTGTGTCTTTTTCTCTAGAAGTTTTGCCCATATTGCAGGAAAAAAAATGTTGAATGTTTAGGAATAATTTTTTTTTGCTTTTGTTCAGGTGGTGAAAAAGAAAGTTCTCTGTATTCTAGGCTACTCTGTAGCCCAAGATGGTCTTAGATAATGGCAATCATTTTTCAGCCTCCAGAGTGATGGGATTTCAGGGCATGAGATACCATAGTTGGTTACTTTTCTGTTTTGCATGATGTCGAACAGCTTTTTTTTTTTCTGTTAACAGGCAGGTTTTAACTTTTTTTTCTCTGATTTTTTTCCGTGCTCTGATTTTCTCACTCTGTTAAACATTTGCTGTTTTGCTTGGTGATATGTTTGCGTTGAATCTTATACCAAACACATTTTATACTTTGCAGTTACCCTAGTACATACAAATGATTAAGCCTGAATTCTGTATTTTTGAAATGAAGAAAGTATGATTAGAGACAGAAGGATAAATCGTAAGGGATATTGGGGTGTTTGTACAGCATTGGGTGTGTGAATTTGTTAAAGTGAACCCATTAGTATAGTGAGTTATTAATGGTATTGCAAAAGTGCAGCCTACTTGAAAAAGGGTATTGAAACTGAGTCACATCTACTTTCATCAATTGTAATACATACCAATTGCACTGACTGAATTACCTCATCTGTAGTGTGAATAGACTAATTTTTAACTAGGTAGGAAAATGAGATCAGGTTATATACATTTAAGTAGCTGACATACTCACTGTTTGGTATCTAATCTAACACAATAAATGTTCATTTGTTTTTCTCTTTTGATTATCTGATGTTAAGTAAGTTTGTGTTGTGTTTTAGTTACTGACAATTACTACACATGTTTGTTTGGAAAGATATTTTTCCTTTCTTTCTTGTGGTACTCACTAGAGCTAATCAGTTACAAAAGAGGAAATTCCTAATGCTCGTGCCAAAACCTAATCAAACCATAGTAAAACCAAACCAAATTATTCAAATCATGTACTCACTGCTCTGAATGCTGCCTCTCCATTCCCCTCAAGTTTAATTCTTCAAATTTCTATGTGGCATTACTCCTATTTTGCTAATTTTGAAAGTTTAAGTACATATAAGGAAAGTGGAACCCTTTAGCATCCCTGATTTATTTTTGAAGGAACATTTCAGGACCAGTGACATATCAAAGAACATTCTGTATGTGTATGCAATAGACCAAACAAGTTTTAGTGACACAACACATGCTTTAATTAACACTCTTAAGAATTGATTCTCTCCCTGTAGCAGCTGAAGTTCTTTGACACTCACAGTGCCTAGATTCATAATTTGGTCAATAGATGGCAGGCTTAGTAAAAAATCAGCAGGAGGTTCTGGCTCCAGCAAACTTAAGCTGTCCTGCCCTGGCTCTTATAGCTTTAGGGCATCACTTTCTTCTCCATTCTGCTGCTCATTGCAGCTCAATCAGCACCATTCTGGAATGAGCCACCAAGCTCTTGTTTCTAAGACCTAATTCTAAGGCTGTTAGACTCAGTGTTCCAAAACCTTATGAGAACTACTCCCTACTGAAAGGCTGTGGGAGGGCTCAGGTCCTCCATTCTCACTAAATGCACTATAAAGCATTACTAGTCTATGTTGTCAAGTGAATGTTTAAAAATTTAAAGTAGCTTAGACTTGCTAAATAGAAAGGAGCTTTAAAATGTACCAGTTTTAATACCTATAATATTTAGATATGTAAATATTTAATGTGTGAAAAGTTCCATGAAATTATATGTTCTGTATGAATTACTTATTCTTAGAGTCTTAGACAAAATTATTTTTAACATTCCACTCCAAAGCAGGTTTCTTCTGTTTTAGGGGTGGGTTTATCTCTCATTTCATTTAACTAGTTTGTAAAACACCTAGCTCATGCATGGGGAAGAACTGGTTAATGTCTTCTTCCTGCACTAGGGAACTCAATCTATTGACTAAGGTTGGAAGCTTTCCATATTTAGTCAAATTATAGTAAATGTTCGAATAGACTTTTTTATTTCAAAAGCTGGGAAGCATAGAATATAGCTAATTTAGAATTGGGAATCATGAAGAACCCAGAGGTGGTGGTATGAGCATTTGAGTAGTTTCAATAGGGAAAGATGCAAGGAGTCTTTTTGGTTAGGGAACAGCGCTAGCAAAGTATGAAAAGTTTATACGAGTGAAATTTAAGCTAATTTATTTGAGCAAAGAACTGCCCATGAATTTTGTAGTGCCCAGGCTCAGAAGGGATTCATATGAACAGCGAGCTTTTTAATGCTAAGTATGGAAACAGAAACAGAAATCAGCAGGCTTGTTGTAGTTAGGCATTTGCTTCATTTGAGCATTCTCTGATTAAAACATGAGTCTTTGTGACTGGTGGACATTCAGCTGGTTATTACAAAAACTACATATACTAAATTAGGTTGAACTGGAAGTTTCGAGCCAGCTCCAAGCTTATGGTCTCCTATTAACTTAACAGTGGGGAGAAGAGAAGCACATACTGTGCTGAAAGCACATGCAGCAGCTGCTGGCATTGGAGTGAGGAGACTTGGTGAGAAGTGCAGAGTGAAGAACATTGCTTTGCTCTTTTCATATGAACGTGAGCATAGCCACTGGCTGTAAGACTTGTCTCTAGGTCTGAACATTTGACCACCTCGAGAGAATCTGATGAAATACAGAAAGTACAAAATTAGTTTATAAAGACTTTTTGTTAGAATTGGATAGAAATTCTTATGCTGTCTCTACTTTGCAATGTTAATAACTAATAGAAAAGTTGAAATAAAAACTATGAAATGTTTATAGCATTCCTTTTCCTAGAGGATTAGTCTTTTGGTGTCAGAGCCATTTTCATTCCTTGCGAGCATTTTCAGTGGGAATCCTAATTCCTAACTCCTTTTCCCTATATTAGATATCAAATCATGAAGATTAACACTAGGTTTTTTTTTTTTTTTAGTAAATAGGTAAGTCATGACGATTTATAGTTTTTATGGTGGATATTACTAATTGTGAATAAATATTGCTGGCCTTGGCAAGATAAAATGATACCCTCAAAGAGGATGAATCTAGTTTTCAAATTCCATGTTTTCCTTATTATGAGATTTATGTTCTTATAAGCTTTTAACGCTGTGATGAAAATGAAGTTCAACATGTTGTCTATTTAAGTGAAATATAAACATATACATGTTCATATGTGTTTATATGAACAGAGAAGAACAGCTGCAGAAGACCCTGTAGTCTTTTTTAATACACATTATATCTGTAACAATTGGAATTTGCACGTTTTCTACTTATGTTTTTTTTAGTCATTTAGATGATATTTCGAGACATAACCATGCAAGCTATAATGATAGCATTATTTTGCCTTTAAAATCACAGTAATTATACATAATAATAATATTATGTAAGAATTAAAGTAATGATAGTTAATATTAACTAAAATTGAAATAATAAAATGTTTAGCTTATAACTGCTAATTCTAATTAGAATTTCTAGGGTTCTCTAGAGGCTTTAGGAAGAACAAAGATAGTGCATGTTTGGAACTTGTAAGCAATTTCTTTGGTTTTAATGTTGCTAGAGGTAATATAGAAAATAAACATAAGAGGTTAATAAAATTTAGCTTCTTCAATAATATATTTTTACTGTGCAGTTTAGGTTTAATAATAACTGAAAAATGAGGTGTTATAAATATTTCAAGTGCAGATAAATTTCACTTTGCAATACTTAAAATATCAGACATAGTTTTGAGATTTTGGTAGAGCACAGTTTGATGATGAATATAAAATCAGTTTTCTTCTAAAAGATATTTTAAAGTGTGTTTCTCAGATTTAACATCAGCTGTCTGACTCTGAAAATATCCAATGTTGCTTGATTGCTTAACACAGTATTCTATATTAGGTGAAGAAATGAAAAGACAAAAGAATGTTAAAATCTAATTTATATCCATTTTCATAGTTCAGAAGCTTTTGCGGTTGTCTTAACAATAATGTCAGACTCAGTTTGTGCATGCTTTGTACAATAGTGTTAATATGCCCAGAGGGAAATAGTGTCCCATAAAATGATTTGTTGTCTTAGTGACATACATTTCTCTGAGTTTCAGAGGTGGGAAATTCTACATCCAGTACTGGATGTTGTAGAGGATGCCTTCACATGTATCCTTCTATTGTGGAAATACCTAGGCTTATTTCTGGGGTATCCTACCAGAAGCTGTATTTCTAATATCAGCTCCTGAGGCTTAGGTTTTACATATGAATTTTAGGAGACCATTTGTAATATTAACATTCAGTCTCTTTTAATAGCTATGTTTATTTCCATTATTTTATTATATATTCTTTCTTTAGTTTTCTGTAAATTGATTTTCATTGTCACCTTATCACAGTCCCCCCATTATGAACATATTAATAATTTCAATTTAGGATGACCTGCTAACTTATTTTTTTATACTAGCATTTTCTGGCATCAGATTATCGTTTCATTTATATAAAAGAGGTAATTAGAAATTTTAGCGACAGAGATACATAAATAAGCAACTTTAGAAAGATGTTGAGATAGACAACCTTCTGCCTTCTAGGCAAGGAGGTTTGAAAATGGCTGTCTTTATGGGTTATAATAGCCATTGTCATAGTCTCTAATTAGTAGTATCACTATAGTGACTACCAGTAATAACAGCAATCATTATAGGAATGGCATGATAATGTAATCTGAGATATCTTAAAAACTACAATTTGTTGAACCCATATTTAATTTAGTCTTCATTTCAACTCTAGATAATTTATGATTTTTATAGGAGTCTTAATTTCATAGGTAGTAAGTGACAAAAATGTGATTTTGAGCCAAGGTTTGTTTTTAATGACTTCCCTATATTGTAGCAATGAGTTTTAATGATGTTTATGCCCTTAGTAATTTGTGCATTTTGTTGCATGGTTTAGCAGAACTCTTTCTTCACACAGTTAATGATGCAGGACCGCATATATTGTATTATCTTGTGAAATGTGTCATTCCTATTACCCAAGCACTAACGGCAGTTCTCCAGAGCAGGAACCAGAGGATGCAAGGTGTAAATTATTCTCTGAAGAAAATAAAGTTATTTCTTTTCTATGATGAATGTTCCTTTTTTTCTTTTGTCGTTATCTCTGTGGAATGTGTCACTGAGAAGACAATGTGATGATTTTGGATTTGCTACTTATTTATTTATTTGTAATTTAAGAAAAATATAGTTTTGTGGCATTTTTGTCTGGTAATGGTTTATTAATGTACAGTGGATACATGTATAAAGTAATGAAATATATTTTTCATTAGGAACTTTTGTAGCTCATTTCATAACATCATAGATGCTTTGCACTAATATATTTGCATTTTGAGATATGACCTGGAGAGACTATCTGTCCTTGGTTTTTACTTCTAAACATTGTGTGGAGTAAGCACAATCAGGACTTTATTTGTTTATTTGTTGTTGTTTTTACAAGACAGGGTTTCACTGTGTAACAGCTCTGGCTGCTGTGGAACTCTCTCTGTAGAACAGGCTGGCTCCAAACTCACAGAGATCTGCTTACTTCTGTCTCCCAAGTACTAGGATCAAAGGCCTGTGACACCACTCCCAGGCTAAGGTGTTCTTTGGATAACATCTGAAAATAAAAAAAAAACAATTCAGTCATTTTGAATCATTATTCTCGCTAAATTTGTTTTATCAAATATAAATTATGTTGCAAATCATATGTTTTAACAGCTATATGCAAAGCTTCAAAATATTATGCTTTATTTCAACTATATATTATGCCAATCTCAGACTGTATCTGGTATAAGAAGTAGGAGCAAGCAGTTTTTGTGTTACACAAAGTATATTTAAGTTAGATAAATTCAACTGTACTGAAATATTGAATATACCTAATACCTTTAGTCAGTCTTTTTTATGAGTGTAAATTCTTCCTTTTTTATTGTTTTTTTTATTGAGCTCTACATTTTTCTCTGCTCCCCTTAATTCTTCCTTTTTAATAGGTTAGTCATAAACATGTGAGTGTCACAGTTTTCTAGTAATCTTAAATATTGCACATTAGTATTTTAACATTAATGTCATTACATTAAAATACTTTTTAATGTCTTATAAGGTAAGTGTGGTGTTATTAATTTATTATAATTCCCCTCAGATGTTGTATGGGAAATAATAGATCTAATACAAAATTGTAACTCCAAAAAACTTCTTTAGAGTTACAGCAGACTGATACCTCTCTACTTTACATAGACAGACGTATCATGCTGAAGTTATTTTTATCTTTCCAATTATTATTATTAGGGTACCAATTTGCATATCACAGATTATCCCTGCAATTAACAGATTAGTAAAACCCACCTTTAGTGGTTGGGATGTGATTTTGTGATGAAATGCTTGTTTAGCATGCAAGAGATCCTAGCTATGTCATCGGGACTGAAAAAAAAAAGAAGAAAAAACACCTCATCATTTATTTCTCAGAGTATCAGTTTTCAGTCAAGTCTTGAGCTGCAGGACAACCAACAAGTGCTATGATATTTCTTTCCTTGCTGAGCCTCAGTTCACTTTTCTGCCTCCTTTGTTATTTTTATTGTGTTCTAGTGCATAGAACATTTTATTGATTATTCATTGTCTTCATAAGGACCATAAAATACCATCTCATGGACTTGTAGACAATTTACTTTTTATCTCTCCGTAGTTACTGGCATAGAAACTGTTATAAGAACCTCTAACTTTCTGTGAACTTATTTTCATTACTTTTTCATATTGCCTGTAACTTTTCATGTGTCACATTTATTAGAATACAGTCTTCACGATATGATGTTATTATCTTGTGTTCTGCATTACATGCCTAATTCTTTTAGTCAGGCAGAAATATAGCTCTTTATTTGCTCTAGTTTTCTTAGACTATATAAGACTGTTAAGTGAATACACAAATGAATTAAAGTTATGTATATATTTAGGTTTATAATACCAAAGCTAATATAAGAAAGTAGCTCACATAATGTAAACAATGTGTTTTTATTATTATTACAGATATATGCACACATACATGTACTTATTTATATATTAAAATCCTCATATTCAATCACTAGTAAAAAGGCTATACATTCATATATATTTACATGTATATAACCAAATGTGTTTCTTTAAAATCCTTAGTATTATTATTCAGTATCCTTTTCATTGACTAAACACTAGAAAGCTGCTTAAAGCCTTGCTGTTTCCAGTTGTTTTTAATGTAAATTTGAAAGTTAATATTCTCATGAGTTAATATTTTACTTCCTTGTAGACTTTTAATTTTACCTTTTATCTTTTTTTGTATTTGTATGTTTAAAAAAATCTCCCTACCTTGCTTTTCTATATTATGTTATTTTTATCTTTTCAAAAAGGAACGCTATATTTTAATTTTTGAAAGTTGCTTGCAATTGGGTTTAGCCTACACAATTTTTTTGACTTTCTACCTTTTCCTTCAATATTTATTTTTATTTTATGTGAATTTGCTTTTAATCACAGATTCATCTCTCCAGCTTCAGTTTAGCTCTCACTATGTAGCTCAGGCTAGCATAAAATCACAGTCCTTCTGCTGTGACTTCTTTGTATAGTGCTGAGATTAGGGAAATTTACCATCACAGTGGAGCTGATTAACATCTTAAAATAGTATGGTTGATCCCATGTTAAATATAAAAAACTTTGGTAGTTTGTTGTTCGAATTCAAAGAAATTTCAATTTCTTGTTTTTACTATTTAAAGAACTATAAAATATAATTATAACTCTAATAATATACCACAAGAGTTTTGTGGGAATGAAGATAAATTTTATCATAGGCTCATAAAAAGATTGACAGTTTCTAACATATATATTTTAATATTTATGTATACTTAATATGTGTTGGAGTCTATGTGAAGTGTACATGAATTATTTTACTCAGCCTTGTTGTCTCTTTTAGACTATAGATGGTATTAATAAAGACCTTTGTTTCTTTTCTACTGAACAAAGAAATCAATTTCTGGCAGCCTGACCACATAACTTGCATGCTTCATGAGTTTATTGTTCCTGCTACACAAACAAAGCTATGGTGACCTGGTGTATGAGTATAGCCTAAGTTCATAGACTCATATTTTACACACTGCTTTCTTTCTCTGCAGTGTAACTATACCTATTAGAGCTCTATTATCAGTAACCTCAACTGGAGATCCCACTATGGCCGCATCTTTTCCACATGACTTAAGTTGGATATTATGCTTAATGTTTTTGACTTTTGAAGTATCTTCTTCTAGCCTAGGCTATATAGCTTATGAAAGAAATAATGTATATAACTTTTCTATTTTTCAATAACTTTTTGAAGTTAAAATAACCTCATTTCCCCCATTCCCTTTTCCCAACTCCAATCCTTCCCATGTACCTCCTGTACTATTTTTGAAATTCATGGCCTCTTTTACTTTTCTTTAATCGCTGTTGGGTGTGCGCGCGAGTGTGTGTGTGTGTGTGTGTGTGTGTGTGTGTGTGTGTGTGTGTGTGTGTGTGTGTGTGTATTTGGGTGCATCCTAAATGCATAAATAAAACCTGCTCAATGTGAGTAATGTTGCACTATGTATGTGTGTTCTGGGCTGACCATTTGATATTGCACAACTTACTGTGAGGCTCTTCCATGGCAGATATCATCATTTTCCCAAGTTGTCTGGAGTTCTTTTTCTAGGGTTGAGGCTCCATGATCTTAAACCCAGTAAAAATATACTCATAAAGAGATGTTGCAGACTGAACCAATTCATCTACTAAATGCTTTATAGTGTGTTGAAACATGTCTCTCAATATAAAACTAATCAAAAAGAATGATAAAATATTTAAGTTACTATCTACCCTTGGTTAAATTCTCCATGCAAGTGTGATGTGATTTTGTCTTATCATGGAAAATGTTAATATTATTATGATTTCTTTCTGCATACCAGCATCGTTTCCTCATTGTCTTTGCCATCCATTGACATGAGTTTAAGGGTGGTAATTTTTAATTTAAATTACTTGTATAGGAGCCACAGCAAAATATCTGATGCATTCAAATGACAAATGTAACTATTGTGAATTGTCATTATCTCCTCTACTAGAACGACGTATTGAGAGTTGTCTATGTCTGGCTTGATGCGATAAGAATAGATTGATAAGGTTCTTCTTGCAATGAGTGAGAAACGTGTTGCTTCTTAGCATGTGCTTGCTTTTAATGGGAGACAACAAAAGTAAGTCCTCTATAACATGTGATACCATTAGGATATTTCTAATTTTCTTGGAAAAGAAAAGCTGGTGCGATTAGGTAGCTTTTGTTGCATTAAGAACAACAATGAAGATGCTATCAGCGCTCTCCTCAGTCTTCCTTTTGCTCCTGCAGTGTCCGATGGCAGGCCTGCTGATTATTGGCATTTTCATTCTGTTGCACATGCAGTTTTTTCTTCAATACTGACAATTTAAGTGTTTTAATATTTGATTATATTATCAAATGTTAACATATCTACATGATAAATGAGAATATGGTTCTAAAACCTTTGTGTTACAGCTTTTAGACATTCGTTTTACTTATAACTGAACTTGACAGTTTCTTAATCCATTTCAGGACATTGCTTAAAACAAACAATTATAAATTATTGAACTTTCTTAGATTAGATGCAGGGTTTTCAGGTACATGGTAGCTATATTGTAGTATTTCAGACAAGGCAACCTTTAACTCTGGGATTCCTCAGGATTTTTTTTTTATTTTCTCTTAAGAAGACTTCTAGCCATATAATTTTTCATGTTTGCTTATAAATATAACCCATGAAAACTGTGGGATTTTAGTAGTATTTTCAGCTACAATGTCATACCAACTCTTATTAGATAACATAACTATCCCTGTAATTGATATCCCATGTAATAGGGTATGATGCTGTTTTGATTCTATTAATAATAATTTTTGAAGCTGATCAGTTCATCTGTCTGTGGTTAATGCTTTCCATGTCCAGTAAAATTGATGATGAGGACTGGCTGGAGCCGAGTTTGTGTCCATATTTCAGAACAAAGCTTTGAATTCATGATCTTTGTGATATTAAACAATAGGCCACATATAGATGTAAAAGGTAACTAAAGTTGTTACTTTGAGCAGCCAATTCTATAGTGGATATCAACTGGATAATGTTGGTTTTCTATAATAGCATTGTCTGAAAACAGTTTATTTCTATAATGCTCTTAAGTTCAGTGTTTTCATTTTTTTAAACAGTCTAACGAATCATATGCTAGCCTGGAACTTAATATTTAGCCAAGGATGACTTTGAATTTTTGATAAGATTACTGGAATTGGCCTGAGTACAGAGATTATAGGTATGCTCTACCACACCTAGTCCATGAAAAGCTAGAGTTTGAGGCCAAGGCGTCCTATTCTTGAAGCGGGCACTCTATCATGTGTCCAACCTCATAATATGTATTTTAAATTGATTTTTAATATCATGTTTTCACAAAGTATAACAGCATATATGTGATATATATCTGTATATATTTGTATTTATTATCCACTTTCAGATTAAATAATCTATTAAAATACTATTATCAGTTTCCCTAGTGAGTATATTATAATCTTATATTTATATATTACATCCTGTTTATTTTAGAATAAGTATTTGTAAATTAGTTTAATTAATTATCTGGGCTCTCCTTAATAAACAGCAATCTGGTTCTACTTTTTATTTAGTATTTTTATGATGTAGGTAGATGCTCTCTTTTAATAAAGTGAACTAAGTTTATTTCACTTTGGTTATGAAGGGAAAGTCAGTTGTTCAGTTCTACTTATATTTTGTTATATCTAGCCTATACCTTTTTTATAATCTCCTAGACTGTGGCAAAAAGCATTTTTTTCTAAAATAATTTAAAATTTTCCAGCAGGAGGAGAAAAGAAGAAATTGTTTCATAGGTTGATTTTCAGACAATAATTTTCTTCTATATCATGTATTATATGAAATCTTATGTTTGCTACTGAATTACTTCATGGCAAAATGAATTACTATGGATTTATTCTATTTTGGGTCTTATTTTAAATGCATGACAATATTTTTTAAATTGTCTTAATTTCACCTCATTATTTTTAACTTCATTCAAGAGTTAGTTATATAGTTTGTTCAATTATAACACCTCCAGATTGATATCACTAAAATTATAATAAATATAAATTATTTCATGATATTCTAATACATTCACTCTAGTCTCTAAGCAGTATGTTGCCTGTCAATAGAGTAATTCATATTCTGTTCAAACTATGCATTTGTCATCAAGAAATATGAAATAAAAATGCATCTTTTATCTAAGGATTGAATTATAGCATAGTCAGGGTTTGGTTGATTCATAGGATATTTGCCATATCATATTGTTCTGAATTTGTTGCATTCACTCAATTAAACCTAATATAAAGATATATTTAATATAATTTTATTATCTCCATAATGTCACAAATAGAAACCACTAGAAAGCAACCCAATTTAATTTGAACTTGGTGACTTTAATTGGCAGACTGCCAGCCTGCAATATATTCACATGGTGTCCTGAAACCTCTAATTGTTAATATTGGTTCCTTTTTGTGGATATGAAGCTGATATTGCAGAAACCATAGTCCAGGCCATTTACCTGAGACAAATCTTGTCATGTCTACAGTATATTTGATAACCAGAATAGGTGTGAGAAAGGAAAGGAATTGCCATGGATTTGTTCTAAACTCTAAGAAGCCATATCCAGATGATCCACATTTCTGTATCTCTGAGTTACTTTTCATTCTGAACATTAGATTTATTCTTGGAATCTAAGTACACTTCTTCTTGAATTACGTTTCGAAGGTGGCATTTCAATCTTGGAAGAAGATGAAAAACTTAACACTGGTGGTTGTTGTTGTCTTAACCCCTACAATTGAATACAGGTACCAAAAGGCCTTTATTGAGAATACTTTGTGGGAAGTATTCCAAGATTTCTTTATATGTAAAGTAAAGATGTTTTCCAAGTTTATTTGATAGTTATGTCAGAGGCTTAACATTCTGAATGAGTATTACTCTTTTTGTTGTGAATGTATATCATTACTTTCTACCATTCATCTTTAATAAAAGGAGGGGCTATATGAGATCTGTCAGTAATGTTTTTAAATTTTACTATATGCTTTTAGCTCACAGGATTGCTAGAAATGTTGCAGTCTTACTACCTAAAATATATAATTCTTATAATGTAAATGGTAATGCATTCTTCACAGTCATTTGAAGTGTGGGGTTCTAGTTCCAAGGTCATTCAAAAATACTTTGCATGAGGTGATTGTTGACAGTTGCAGGCATGCCAGAATGTAATTTTGAATGAAAGTCATCAATATACCACCTGACCAAATCCTTTCTTATACTATGTCAAACTGACTAAATGTTCAAAAAAAGTATAAAACATTTAACTGTTTCAGAAAGCTGAATTTTACAACACATTGCTGAATTAGTTATTAACATGAAGTTTTGTTATGTTTTCATTTCCTATTTGAAAAGCCAGTGATCAATTATACATTTCTTCTATTTAAGGCCAACAGTATTTTCTTCAATGAATTGAGATATATGTATGTATATATATATATATATATATATATATATATATATATGCCAGATTCTCCAATTTCCTACATTTCTGATGTGTTAGGGTCCAATTCTGGCATTTATTTGAAGTATTTTAAATGTGAATTTGAAGGGGAACACATCAGATAAAGGGGAACGCACCAGATGAACGGGAACATGAATCAAATAATCCCACACTAGCTCTGAATAGAGTTTAATAATGGGGTTCTTTACTTAAGGGGGAGACTCACAGATCACAACAGGGAACAGGAATGGGATCCAACATCTAGGTATGAGACCTTGGAGAGAGAGAGAGAGCAGTGGACATCCACCTTTTGGTACCCAAAGCCATGCCCAACTCAGTCCAGCCTCTCAAAGGTCATTGACTGAAGGAGGTTCCCCATTATGAATTATTGATAATAAGGATATAATAATAGACTTTGATAAAGTGCTATTAATAATGTGTGTTTACACATGTTTATAGATTCACCTTATAATAATTTACCATTGTAGTAGTTATCAGGATTTAGGCTTCTTTGATATAAGTTGAATATATTTTATCCTGAGTATTGCCACTGAGGAAGTACACATTAGAACTAAAGAGTTTGCCACATAACGTTACTAGACATTTGAGTTTATCTTATGGTTATTTATACAATATATGATTTTTATTTATATTATTGAAATCATCATTGTGATCTTCAGAAGGTCATTGTATTTCTGCCCTGTTTCATTACATTTGTACAAGAGAAATGCAATATCATAGAACAGATGTGCTCTTAAGTACATCTCTTTTGAAATCTGTGGTAGTAACTCAACTTATTTCCTTAAAGTACTGACATTGGTGACTACAGCATGTATAGTATTTGTTCTTGTCAGGCAAGATAGATAATATTGTGGTAAAATAAAAACTTTTAATAAGTATACCAACTGAAACAGAAACATACTATTTTATAGTATATATTATTTTACCTACATAACCAGGTCTGGAGTTTATGGACCATACATTCCTGAATATGTATTCAATATTAAATTCCATTAGTGAGTAGTGATTGAAAATTTTTAGAAATTAAGTTTTATTCTAAGATCAAGTAATTTTGTAAATCTTGCAGGTAATATCATATGCTTCATTTCAAAGTGGCATTTCTGGCAGTTTCACAAGATATTAATATCTCTCTGTTTATCTTTCTTCATCAGATATGGACACCTGTATAATCAAAGTAATGGAAACATTGCTATTTCATAAATTTTGGTTTAGTGGATAGTAGGGTATTGGGAGCTTTATTTCTGTGTACAGTATTGAAAAGCCAATGATAGCATACATAGATTCTAATTTATAATACAAATGAGATTATAGCATTATTCTAGCAAGTCTTCCATGCTACCACTGAGGCTATTCTCTTTGGTTTTATTGCTCATTCAACAAATATATATCAAGTTTGTATCATATGTCATATATTACTATTTTTCCTAGTATATTTAGTACTCCCTTAGGTCTGTGTCCCACAGAATAAGTAATTATATTCTTAGTAGCATACAACAGAATTTGTTTAACTTGTCGTGTCCTGCTAGTATCCTTGTTTGTCTGTCCTTTAGGTCCTTCTTAATAACTTTGATCAGAGACTAACATTGTTTCCAACTCCGTTAAGGAAATTTCTAGAGAACAAATCATTAGTTTTTATACATATTTTCACATAATTAAATTGTTATTTGATAAATAAATTACTGGGTATTACTAAGAATATTTTCCAAAGGTCTTTACATAGTTAAGAGAATACCTATTCTCATTTTTATCCCAGGCTCATTTTTATCCACATTCTATTATTGCATTTAAGACTATATTTTAAAAAAAACTGTTTGAACTGTAAGATGAAGTTTTGACAGGGGAATAGAGATTAAAATGAATTAAACAATTGAAACAAAAGTAAACTAATGGCAAAAGGCGACTGAGGTAGTATGTGCAAGGTATTACTACCTTAGTAGGCATTCATTTTATTAAATAACTGATGAAAGTCATTGTTTATATTTTCTCTGAAATTGTGTTTTTATTTTCAGAAAGTATGAGTCCCTTAACTGTAATCAGTACATTCATTTTTCTGTGTATTCTTAAATTTGCAAATCTGTATATTGAATATTTACTCTTTACTACATGCTGGGGTTGGCCTTAGACAATATAGCCTCAAGGTAGGTGTGATCTTGGCTTGTTTAGAACTTACAGTCTGAGAGAAAAGGAGCATCAATAAACATTTAATTCAATTACTCTGTAATTCAAGTAGCTTTAATCGTTCTAAATAGGGTAGCAGGGTAATATGATGGGAAATTATTTAGGATGGGAATTATGTAAAATGATAATGAAAAGTAATTAAAAATAGGAGGTAGGGAATTTGAAACTTTATCTTCAAGAGCATATGCCAATGGAATCATTGATGAATTAGATACTGGACATAAATCCCAAGGGATCAAATCCCTCGTAATTTTATGACTTGACCTAAAGTTAATACTGTGTAGTGAATATTCCATTCTAGCTCTCAAGATAGAAAAGTGTGAAGATGGTAGTATTGGTGAAAAAAGTGGTTAGAAGATTAAAATAGTGTGACAACCAAGACTAGCCATCACTGTACACTCTGCTTATATTTTCCTAGTTAAGAAGTACGTTCCTGTTTGAATTAGTTCAGTGTTGCTATATAGTGATAAAGCATATTGCTTTAGCATTAACTTTTTCTTAACTCTTGGGGTTTGTACAACTTTTGACTGTAAAGCCAAACTTTCACTCTTTTTTTCCCCTTGTGTTTAACTATTTGTTCAAAAAATATTGTGCCTCTACGTGTTAATTTGATTTACTCCAGGCTGAGGTCATATTGCATACTAGAAATTAATTAATTAAAAATTGAACACTTTTTCTCTTGTGTTAGAATTTTGTTCTTATTTCAACTAAACCTGTGATATGAGAATTTTACATTCCTTTTGTGCCTGAGGAGTACTGAAAGTATACTGATGAAATCCCCTTTGATTAAAAAAAAATAGTAGAAAGGAAATATGGATAATTTCTCTGAGATTTTGTGTTAAATGGCTTAAAATAAAAATACCATAGTCCAAATTTCTCTTTCCATGTGCAGATATATCCTATGAACAGCAAAATTTGAGAAATTATCCATTTTTTTCTGAAAGTTGAAAATAAATTTGCAGTTTTAATTATGTAAACTTGACAAAGTAGATTATACATTTATGTGAAAAATAGTTTGTGTAAATTTTAAAATGTCATGAAAGCTTTCTCATTTATTTATTGACAGTGTATGTGTAAACATACATTTATCTAATAACATTATTATACAGAATAAGTAGAATTAGGACAATACGATTGCTGAGTACTTCACAGAAAACATACCATGAAATCTTAGTTTTCAGTGTCTTGTTGAACCTTTCCAAATTTGTACTTGACTGCTGAAGTATATGCTATTATAGTATTTTCCTAATCTTAGTGTGGAAGAGTTATTTTGGCATTATTTTTGTGATTTCATTCCTCTTATGTCTAGAAAGCATATTGCAAGTAATTTTATTAACCTGCTTCCTGATAGGTGATTTTGACCAGTCAGTCCCAAAGAAATCATTTTAGAGGGCTTCTTTGATCCCTATAACTATACTTAATATGAACTATTTAGGCAACTGATCTCTCTTCTGTTTCTTTTTCATTTTGAATTAGAGTAGCAGAAAATAAATCATATAGTTTTCCACCTTGGTTTTCTGCATGCTGGAAGTCATACCATAATCCTAAATGGCTTCTAAAACATGTGTAGTCATTTATCTGTATATTGAATTATAACCAATAATGGTTTATTGTTTAATGCTAAGTTGCAGAACAAATGAATCTCCCAAAATTTATTACATCATCTTCCCAAGTTTCACAGATCATTATGTGACAAAAAGATAGTAAAAGCAAGAAGTATTAGATTATTGCTCAGAAATTGAGTCTTTGAGACATGAAAGACCACTGCACACATGAACTTATAATAATACTGTGATTTCATGTACAAGATCTGTAGAAGGTCAAGCCATCCGAAATTTACAAGACTTAATTTTATTTCTACTATGCTGTCAACCATTTGTATGTGTCCTAGACTTTAGCTTCTTAGAATATGGTTTGCAGATCTCAACCACAAGCATAGAGAGACAGAAATAGAAGTGGTACAAGGCTTTTAATTCTCAAGCACACTTCCAGTGACAAAGCCACACCTCCTCAGCCTCCACAAACAGCACCACTAACTAGTAAGCATGTTTTCAAATACTATAGCCTATAAGGGACATTTCTCATCCAAACCTCCACAACAGTTTTCTGCCATCTTCTAATATGCATTTTTACAAAGTAGCATTCTCAAAATTAATGATTATAATTAGGTATTAACCTGGATAACATTGTAGATGCTGCTTTTACTATATTATCAAGCATTACACCAAGATTCAATTCTTTATACAAAAATACATAAACACATCTACCTCATTATTGTGCACATTTGTATTGATGTTTAGAAATGTTAAAAATATAGGTAAGCCAAAGATTTGCTTAAGAGCATTTTTATGACTTATTTTCAGTAAATATTTGGTTTCTGTATTTTTTTTAACTTACATTCCAAACATCATGTAAAATTTCTCAGACAAAATGTGGTTATCATGAAATAAAGCTTAACAAGCCTTGTTCTAGACTGTACTTGATTCTGGCATACTCAAATAATTCTTACCTTGTAGTGTCTATCAAAGGCAAAACGTCAAGCTTATTCTAGAGAATACATAAATGTACATAACAGAAAATGTGGTTAGGTTTTCTCTGGTCTTTGAAAACCCATCTTTCTATTTCAGGCTCCTGAGCAATGTTTTCCTAGAACATAGTAACTAAGCGGAAGGTGTTTTCTTCTGATTGTTCCTTACCTAAGGACTCCATTCTGGTGCTTTGATGAGATACTAAACTTTGGCAATAGTGACTTGTAGGATGAGGGGCTGTCTGCTCATCCCAACTGCCCAGTCCCAAAACAATCACACAGAAACTCTATTAATTAAAACAGTGATTGGCCCATTAGTTCTAACTTCTTATTGGCTAGCTCTTACGTCTTAATTTAACCCATCTCTATTAATCTGTGTATTGTCATATGGCAGTGGCTTGCTGGGTAAAATTCCTATTGTCTGTCTCCAGTGGCTATATGGTGTCTCTCTGACTCTGCTTTCTTCATTCCAGCATGCCATTTAGTTTTTCTGACTCTCACATGCTGTTCCTTTTGCTTAATTAATTCTTTCTTTCCCTTTCTGGCAGGAAACTAACTGCTAAAAATTCTTAGTTTTGTCTCTTTTGAGGGGAATAAAGCGGGTAACACCCTGTGGAATGATACTCACCTTCATTATCATGCCAGTATCAGTGGAATCCAGGTTTTACCAGAGTTTCTTAATCTGTTTTCTTTGTTGTGAATGAGGCTGATGTTATCCTGTCAATGATAAACACCTTGATTATCATAGCAGTATTTGTGGAATCTTGATGATATCTTGGCATTTCCTTTCTCAGTAACTCTATATTTTAACATATACCATATTCAATTATATTTTTTACACCTGACATCCATGTGAATGATTTCAGTTTTTTACATTAAAAAAAAGAAAACTAGATTAAATGCACTCACAAATAGAATATGGAAAATAAATGACAATTATAATAGCTTGTTCTGATATGGCCTTTGATACTCAGTGTCAAACAATGTTATAATTGTCTTAAGTGTGTTAACTCATTTTTTATTTTTTATAACCCTGTGGGATTACAATTATTTGTTCCTTTTATACATGAGGAAAATAAGACATAGAGAAATGAATTATCTTGCTAAGATAACACATGCAATAATAGGACAATGATGATTAAGACCAAAGCAATCTATTTCATGAACTTTTATAAACTGTGTTACATCTTTTGAATTTGCATAATTGCATAAGTATCATCTTTTCTTTTACTATTCATCATGCTCTACAACAAATCATCACTCTTTTATTAGCTGTGTACTGTGGATAAAGTAACTTCCTATCAGTGGCTTATTTTTCTTTACTCCTTTAATTTATGACTGTCTGAACTCTTTTGTATTCCTTTTACTGTTCTATAACTGTCTATAATATTTTTCCTGTCTCTCCCAAGCCTATGTACATTTTTAAACATGACCCATTCAGAGGCTTATTTTTCTCTGAATCTGTGTTTATCGCATATGTAATTATTTTCTGATGAGGAATGCCTTTTTTAAAAAAATGGTAAGCGGATGTGGCTAGAACTAAGTCAGCAGCCCTGCCTGTTGTTTTACCCAGTCCAACATGGTTGAGTCATGTTCACCACCTCTGCAAGCCATGCTCACCACCTCTACGAGCCATCCCAGCTCCAGGGATGCAGCAGGTCTATGTTGCCATTAAACAACTAGAAGCACTCTGCTAACAAGCCCCATTTAAATGCTCTGTAGCCGGACCTCCCAAAAGAACCATAGCCACTGTCTCTTAAAGAATCTATGCAGCTTTTTCTGCTAATGCGGAGTCAATTTATTGCACTTGTATGAATACATAGGACCAACACAGTATATTCTCTGTCCCTATGTTTGTGATATGGTAGAATCTACCGGTGCAGTTATTATAGTGCTTCAAATTTTAACTCATTTGTTTTCAAACAATGCATACTTCTTCATATCTGGAATCCAGTAATGAAAAAACAAAAGTTCTGGTGTATAATAATATATGGGGAATAATAACTGTTTTACTCACTATCTCCTTTTAGTGGGTGTATTTGCTGGTGATCGAGCACATTGAAAGTGTATCCAAGCTGAATTTCTATAGTCACTGAAGTTTGCAATAGTAATTTAAAGCTCATAGATATGTGTTCCCCAAGCATAGGTGAATATACTTGCTATGCATGCTGCTAGACCATTTTCTGGCCTGAAATGTTAATGGGCAGAGTATTAGGCTTTGGATATATTCAGACCAATTAAACTAGGAAGATTATTGACAATAGTATTTTCACTGGTTGGTTGGCATTAAACCTGAATAGAACTGTCAGAAGGTAATTGGATAAAGGACAGTAATAATACTAGGATAATAAAACCACATAGCAGAAGAGTTTACCTTTTTTCTTTTGAATACAAGGCATGCAATTTGCAATATTCTTTTTGGATCTTTGGCACATACTTCTAATAAGAAGTATATGAGAAAAAGAATCTATACTCAAATTTTCTCAACAGTAACAGATATTATATGGTAAGGGAGAACATCGATCATCCTGTATCACACAGCTGTGCTTCCTTCTCTTTTAAACCACAGTCATATTTCAAAATGATTTTGGCCACTTCTCTAAATAGTAGGGGTTTTTTTGTTCCTTTTATTTCAGGTATAATGAGTGATTTTGGTCTAATGACACAATTAATGTGTCATTAGCAATCTAAATTAGTTTTTTGTTCTATATATTTAAAAGAATGTGTGTTATAAAAACAGATTAGAGCTCAGAGAATGGGAGGAGGTAGTGATATCAAGTAACTGCTATAATGCACTGTTGTGATTACTATAGAGAGACATGAAAAACTAATTTTCTTACTATTCATGAAAAATTATGAATCAGTGTTTGGCTGAGCAATCACTCATGGGTTGGATCAGGGCTAATATGACTGTGGTTCTTACTGCTGAATCTTTGGCTGCTGATGCATCCTGAGGATGGGGAGTCATTATCACCAATTGCAACCCCCTGCTAAGTCCACCATGCTCTAGTGAATACTTGTAAAACCTATGGTCTCACAGATTAAATTGAGTGTATCAGAAAACAAAATGAATTGACTTGAATGTGAGAAGCAGACTGGTATAGAATAGCAGGGATAGACAGGCATGGGTAGTACTAATAGAGAGATGGGAAAGTGTGTGTGTGTGTGTGTGTGTGTGTGTGTGTGTGTGTGTGTGTGTGTGTGCTATACAGAAAGTACATGAGTGAACTTTTCAAATAAGGAGGCTGTGTTCTGAAGGTCCTGTAGATAGCAGTACTTTTTAAATAATAGTCTAATTCTGAGATTTTACTGATTTGAACTAATATAATGTCAGTAGCATTGTTGAGAAAGAAGATAAACATTTAGAGAGAAATTAACAGTTACTGGTGATTTACTAAACCAGGGAATGTGACAGAGAAGAAGAAAGAGATAAAATAGAATTCCCATGTACCTTCTTCTATAACAAGATCGATGATTGAAAGAAAGAGGACAACAAATTAAACTTCTGATATAATAAATTTCCAAAGTAAGAAATTTGGATGACCACATGCTGTGGGTAATTATATATTGTAAATTGGTTTCAAAAAACTGTCTGGGTTTGAGTCAAGAGAGAGACTGTGAGTCAGGGCTAGTCTATACATGTATCACATTAAACACCATGGAAATGATGCTACCTATAGTGGTACAGGCCTGTAATCCCAAGATACTTAAATGTTCAGGAAAGAGAATTGAAATTTTGTGTATATCTTGGGCTACATATGGAACTCCAGGCAAAGCTATGCTACATAGTTAGACCTTGTATCAAATACTTAAAATTTAAAGTCTTGAATGTAGTTGGAATTATTTAAAGACGTATGAGAGAAAATAAATAATAACAGCCCAAACCAAACTAACAAATAAAAACAAAACAGTGCTGTCCCTGTGAATTTTCCTCAGATACCAAAATTTTGTGAAAGTGTAGAAGACAAATACCCAATAAAGGAAACGCCAACAAGGAAGTAGTTGGATGAAGAAAATGTCTAAAAATATGCCGAAGAGTTAACTATTTCAAGAAGATAGATAGTATTTTAAACAGAATGACTATTTCTGAGACAATAAAATCTGAGGAAGACAGAATAAAATCTTTTAGATTTTTCCAAAATGGAAAACATTTTTTTAACCTGTACATTTTCAAAGTTAGAGTGGATGCAAGTCATATCAGAATCTGTTGAGTTTACAACCACTGAAGATGATGACACTCATTGAGATAATAGAAAGGAAATAAAATATTTTGGAGGATAATGGAAGAATGAATCTCGATTTCCATTGAGGATGATATGTAGCTGGAGATGTTCAACCACTAGAAAAGCACATAGCCTAGAAATTCAAATAACAACCTTGCCGAGACAGAAAGATTTCTGTTTCTGTTTTCTGTTTGTTTTTGTTATTTTCTTTGCTTGCTTGTTGTTTAATTGAAACTAAATCAGGTCCAAACCATCATGGATAACTCAAAAGTTTTATTAATATATAATGCTTAACTGCAATATTCATAAATCAGTATTTGCAAAAGAGACTAATGGTAAATGAATGAAATGTGTTCTTGCTTTTATTAAATACCAAATATTTGAATGTAGTCTAATATAGTTTAAGGTAGTTAATACCTAAAGAGTACAGTTTCTGAGTGCCATGTCCTTGTTAGTAATTGTGAAATCAGGCATCCACATAAAATGCAAACCTATCCAAGGGACTAGGGTATGTTGATTGACTACTATGTTTAAAAACCTGTCTATGAACGCATGTATGGACAAACATACAGCACACACAAAAACTGAATAAATACAATCCCAATCAAAATAGATAGTACTATTTAAATAATCTTAAAAAATAAAAACAAAGATAATTATTAGATATTTTTATCATGTTTATACCTTAAGTATATAATGTAATGTATTATTACATTTTACACTTACTTGTTACAGCTATCCATCCAGACATCAAATGCAGTTAGTGCTTAAAAATTTCTGCAATTCATACTCGTTCTCTTGGAAGCAAATCACCATGTAGATGCTTCATGCTCAGAATGTTTCATTCACAATGAAATATAATGGGTGGGATTGAGAAAATATTCATAATTTGATTAAAATTATTTTTGTCACATAGTTTTTGATACTAGTAAAAGAAAACATTGGATATGATTGACCTTTTAATTTTATACAATTTAATAGAAGCTATGTTAGTGATTTTACAAAATGAAACCTTTATTCATTTATGCTTCTAAAAAAATGACCTTGTATAATGTCAAAATTGTTATTGTATGCTTTTGAAAAATACTTAATGATTTGTATTTGATGCATTTAAACTGTTTATTGAAGGTCAAGGATTCTATTAGAGCATTTTTGTCAGTAAAATGTTGACAGAATCTAACTAGGTAGTTGAATTCTCCTTGACAATACTGTCACATTTGTTAAGAAATTTTCTAATGATAAGGCCAAATTTTACTCATTATTTTTCTCAGTAAAAACCATGACTTCATTAAATATTGCCTTAATTAGAGTGTGTGTTGTGTCAAATTTTAGGTCACTACCAGAATTCATATTTAATAGATACTTGTTTAAGTTGTTGCACTTGAATCATTCTCAATGTGTTTGTGTGTGTGTGTGTGTGTGTGTGTGTGTGTGAGAGAGAGAGAGAGAGAGAGAGAGAGAGAGAGAGAGAGAGAGATGCCATGCATTTGGATGATATGAAGTTGGATATTACAAATGTATTGACATTTGTGTTTCTCTCAGTGATTTTCTTTAGGAAGGTTGAACTTAAATATACATAAATGGACCTGTAGTCATACTCCAAACTAGGCACATGGTAAAAGATAATGAAGAAATTATATAATATAATAGTTATTATCTGTAATTTGTTTTCTCATTTCCATCTTATGACTCTAAAAATCTTCAACATTTTACATGAATCTAATCTTATTAAAGTTTGAATGCTATATAGGAATCATAAGGCTACTGGTTGCTGATAACTATAGATTGTAAATTCAACTATTTTTAATTTTATGAGTCCTTTTCGGGGCTCCTTTGATTTCAGAAGACCTTGAACTGTTATTGGTCTTTCTCTAGGTAGGGCTGCATTCATATCCCATCTCTATATTTATTTCCATTTTGTTAATGTTCTTCAATGTCTTTGAACATTGTGAGATTTTCCCATTTTATCTAAAGATTGTGATCATTTTTGA
The DNA here is from genome assembly GCA_004026605.1 of Ondatra zibethicus. Classification (NCBI taxonomy): domain Eukaryota; kingdom Metazoa; phylum Chordata; class Mammalia; order Rodentia; family Cricetidae; genus Ondatra; species Ondatra zibethicus. The sequence continues at coordinate 74,706 of PVIU01006826.1, forward strand.
TTATATTAAATGTCACACTTTTAATATTCTTTGAATAGATTTCAATGGGTAGCATAAACATTAAAGGTGAGATAGTGAATTTAGTTCTCAAATGTATAAAGTAGACATCTAGCTATCATATATTCAATTGATGTTTTCATTACAAATGTCATTGTCCACTAGTATAGACTTAGTTTTATCAGATTAAATGAGGGATGCTGTTATCATAGTTAAGTGATAGCTTTTGGTAAAGTAAACAAATGCTTTTTTCTGTAAAGGACATCCTGAACTGCTTCATATGATTTAACTGTATTATTACCATTCACTATGCTGTTGCATTCTGAAGATATAGTCATACTATACCTCAGTGAAAGTGACAATTTATATATACTAACCTTTAACTGCTGTGGTATTTCTGCTTAGAAAATGTAAACTGTGTTACCTGTCACATGTAAGTCCTTCCAATTTATTTCATTCTCATATTTTCTGATTAGAATGTTACTTGATTGAAAAAAATGACTATTGTCTTACAACCAATTCAGTTCCTCTAAATTTTTTCTGTATGGATAAAAACGATAGTGTCTGAATAGTAGATTAATCATTTTCAGTTTACAAAACTATATTCCATTAATATTGGTAAATTTTGTTGTTTAGTGAAACTAAACACTTATTAATTTTCTAGTTGTTTTGGAAAATAAAAATTAGACACGAACCAGTGTGGTGTTCATGCCTGTAATCTGTATTGGGGAGGCAAAGACAGGATGATCTTTTAACTGGAGACCAACCTAGTCTCAATAGAGACCCCTTGGTTCACAGTTCACAGTCTTAAAAGTATAAATGAGTTACATGGATTAGCTGCATTTTTATGTTAAAGACAACAATTTATGCTAGAATCGACATTAGTGAAGTTCGCTTTTTTTTTAATTTTCACTTCTTGAAAAAAAGGAAAACTGATGTCAATTAACATGTTAGAATTTGTTAGAAAAGTAATCACAGGAAAGCAGGTTATGGAACCGACTCTCAGTGCTCAAGTTCTCTTCTTTCACTGCCTAATTTAACTATGTAATATCCTTAATTTCTCTGTATTTTTTAAGATAAGAACTGGGGATAATAATGTTATCTACTTTGGGCTTTTTTAGTGAGTTAATGCATGTCTAATGTAGTTGTGGTCATTTTATCAGTATCAGTTCACTTTTTTCACTATGTTGTTCACTTGTTATAGCAGCAGGTGTTAAGTTAAAAGATCGATTTGTTCGTTTTATGCATATGTGTTTGTGCCTGCATGTGTTTCTGTGTACCATGTGCTTGCTTGATACCCTGGATGCCAGAAGATGGCATCATATCTTCTGGAACTATAGTTACAGCTGGTTGTGGGCTGCCATTTATTTGAAATGAATTTGTGTCCTCTACAAGAGCAGCCAGTGTTCTTAAACTCTAAGACATTTCTCCAACCCTAAGAAGGCAGTTTTTGTTTGTTTTTGCAGAGACATGTAGTCAATTTTCTGCTATATTTGTTCAAGTACTATGGTCAATATATTCAACAATTTTATTATATTACCTTATGTTTAACTTCTTTCCATTTTTATGAGTTTCTTAGCCTTTCATATAACAATTTTGTTTTGTAGATCATGCAACAATTTTATATGTAGGTGAAGATTCTGATGGTCAGAAAGGCTTATGGTTGTATATGGTATAAAACCGGTAGTTCCCCATCTAATTTTGAATATAGAGCTACAAACAGCTTGTTATCAGACATAGCTAAACAAGTTTATTTCTGCCTGTTTAGAATATGTTCTTGTACGATAAGATTTGTATACTAAGAATGTAAAATCTTAACATAAGACATACGTATTCAAGGATGAGAGTAATAGAATTATCTCTTTTATGCTGTCTATTTTGACACTGCATGTTATTAGCATGTAATTTGTGATAAAAGTTACACTTGAGAATGAAGAAGATTTAGGTTAATAATAATAAAATAGAATTTGAGTCCTATTGATTTACCTCTTATTTTAAAAATCGTAGGTTGTACAAAAAGAGAATGGTAGAAATGTAGTATTTTTAAGCTTTCCAGTCTCAAAGTAAAGTTGGAAAGTAATATTAAACATTACATCCTGTCAAAATAAGGGCCAGACAACTGTGTATTTAAATTCCTTCCTCCTTCCATCTTCAATAAGCTACAAATTCTGAAGCATTTAATTCTGTAGATTTAGGCAAATGTTCTTGATTCATTTCTTGATTAACTTTGTGATTTAGGTATCCATGGATATTAGTCTTTATAAAATATTTAATGTTTTCATCTTAGTTTTATGTTTCCTATTAAGTTATTTTTAAGTGATAATAAGAAATGCATTGTTAAGTATGAAAATAAAAATTTATTCTTCGCCTACTGATTTGTCTGCGGATCAGTCTTTTTTATGTGCCAGGTGGCCCACTGGCCTCCATTGCACGGGGTCATTATGCTCAGTCTTGTGTGTGCACTTTACTTATGCTTCAGGCGGACCTATTTCGTTGTCCTAGTAGGCGTGTACCAGTCAGATACTATTTCCCAAATGCAAAATCTAATGCTTTGGACTCATCTAATCATGGTGTTTACTTCCTTTATACAACCTTGCTTACTTCTAATTATTCCTGATATCATCTTTGAGAATACTAAAAATACTTAACTATGCCTGAGTAGAGCTTTTCATTGTCTTAATTAATATATTTTCTATTAACTTGTCCATTTTGCTTTCAAAATGCTCTTGAATTATATTTAAATGTTCTCCTTGGTGTCTCCAACTTGTTTTTAGATGATTGAAGGTAGGAAACAGGTCATCTGTTTGTTTTGTTCCCTTTACAACACTATTACTATTTTCTTCAGTCTATATTTCTTAACTAATATTTTCAGTCAGCAAACTCAATGCATGTATGCAGTTTTCATTTTTTAAATTTTACTTTGTCATTCATTCAGTCATTACTTCATTCATTTATTGTAGTTTTCTGTTGGGCACACACTTGAGTATTCAGCTCCTCATGTATGTAGGTTTGAAGACATCTTGTAGGAGATGTCTGTCTTTTTCTACCCTGTGTGTTTCTCCTATCAAATTTTGACTAAGTTTTAGCCACAGGCACCTATATTTGATACACTATTATACTGGTCCACAAATGTGTTTTAAATCATCTTATGAAACTGGAAAAATAAAAGAGTTGGGGAATATTTCTAATCTCTTTAAAAGCTCTAAAATATATATATTTACACTATGGCAAGAGTAATATTGAACCATTTCTTTATTTGTAATTGTGAATAATGGAAAAAAATCCTCATAAAGATTGTGTCTACCACCTTGATCATTTCTCCTTGCTTAGTCAAGCAGTGCTGTTTAGTAATATATTTAATAGGCCTTGAATTAAAAAATGTTGATTTTTTTCAAATCTGGTTTATGCAAGTTTTGCCTTTTTCATTTAAATTTCACCATCTGTGGGAGAAATAATACACAGATAAAATTAATTTTTCTCAGGAGAAGTGCATTTAAAGTGTTGTTGAACAAATACCATCATGCTAATTTAATCTCTATCCCATGAATGTGTATTAGTCTCAATGGCTGAGAGTAGCCTGTTATTCGGTAGACAAAATTTAATCCGTGAATGTATAGTCTTAACTACTCATTTACACACTGGCTTAATTCTGTATCTTTAAGTATTTCATGTTTTTATACATCTAAGCTTCCATATATTATTAAAAGTTACCCATTTTCTTTACTGATAAAAACCTGATAATTTATAATGAATACATGTATATTTGCCTCTGTGCCATGTGTTCTACCCTTGTGATTTTGAAAGATATGAATAGCATATTTGAGGACAAAACTCCAATTTATTTAATTATTGTTGAAACACTTGATGTTAAAGTAGTCATTAATGCTAACTCTTTCTTAAAGTGAGAACATATTGATTCCATAGGAGATAGTAAGATAGTTATTCTTGGGTCAAGATCTAAATATACTCTCTTTTTCTTTCTATTTTAGCTCATTTGTTACAGTAGTGATTTTTCAAGTTAATTATGAAATAGAATAGAATAATTATGAAATAGAATAGAACAAGCCTCACACCGTTGCTTTCTTTCCCTGTCTCCTCTGTTTTCCATTTCTAGCCTTCCTTCTGTCTGCAATCTTTTTTCTCAGTATTAATTTCTCCACAAGGGTGTCATTAGAGGAAATTAATAATAAACCTATTTAAGTCCTTCATCTCTAATTTATTTTCTAGTTTCTAAAAATCTTAGGACATGAAGCAAAACTTTTTTTCCTAACTCCAGATATTTTCTTTGTATTTATTCTCCCTTCAAATTAAATAATTGATAAGAATTACTAGAGTACGCATGGCAGTTTATAATTAAAAATCTGAAACTATTCTTTCATAGTCTTCCACAGTTTTATTTAACAAGGACTTGATATGTTGCTTAGGCTTTACATGTTTTATTTATTCATACTTCCTGAGTATCTATTATGTGTTCAGTTTTATTTCAGCTCTATAAATGTGACTCCTCACATGAAAGGGTTTATATTCTACTGAACAACTATAGTGATGAAGAATACTTTATATTATAATATCAGAATCCATATAGCTAAGGTATGAGAACTACCTAGGGGACATTCATTTTGCTTGAGGCAGATGAAAAGGTTTCATTTGGGGAGTAGTTTTGGTTCTGAAAAATGAAGAGGGTTTTGCCATATTGAAAAAAAACCAGACATGATTATATAGGTCGAGGTATTTTAGGTAAAGTATTCTCAGATAATCTTGGTGCTAAAACACATAGTTTTGAGAAATACCGTGTCATCCATGAGAAAAATACTAGTCAATAATATTTATTGAATGATTTTACTGTACTAAGTGTGTTGCATATAATCTGTAATTCAATCATCATATCTTTTTGAAGTATATAATAATTTTGAATGGTAATTAGTAAAAACATTTCAATAGTTGATGCTCCAGATGGTTAAGTGACTCCCCTAAGATCGAACAGAAATGACAGTACTGGGCATTGAGCCACTCACTTTGATTCTGGATTCTTTGTCCACATTTAAAGTTCATGCAGTAAGCCATTTTATATGCTGTAATGGAAGTGAAAATATAAATAGTATAAAATAACTTAGCTTCTCCACTTGAAGGCCTCCTTCATATAGGATTTATAACAATTTTTATAAATAATTGTACAGGAAAATGGTGAGTGCTAATTTGGTGCTATGTAGAATATTCAGAGAGCAGTTCCATATATGTGAGAAAATCACCAGAATTAATAAAAAAAGATGGATTTAAATGCTGTTTTTTTAAGAGAGCCATTTAGCTGTTGAATTTAATAATATGTGCCTTACATGGCTGTTATTGATACTAAATGAGAAAAACCATATAGATCGCAGATTGCCTGGGAGTGTTAGGAAGGCATGGGCAGGTGTGGTAAATTTAATCTCTTCAAATCATAGCAAAGACATTGTCTGAAGGAATTTGGAATTTTTGTTAAAGACTGTTTTATGATTATGGTTAATAGATATAAAACCATACAATTCTGGCTTGGCGCTGATGGCACATGCATTTAATCCTAGCACTCAGAAGGCAGAGATAGGCAGATCTCCATGAGTTCAAGGTCTGTCTGGTCTACAGAGAGATCTCCGGACAGCTGGAGCTACACAGAGAGACCTTGTCTTGAAAAAACAAACAGCCAAAACCAAACAAACAAATGAAACATACAATTCTGCATGTTTTCCTTAGGTTAAAAATGGCAAGGCTGGCAACATCACTCAGTGGTTAAAGGACATGCTACTTTTGCAGAGAAATGCAGTTAGGTTCCCATCTTACCCAGGGTTGCTCACAACTACCTGTAACTTTCCAAGAAATATGAATCCCTCTTTTGGCCTTTATGGGCATTCTCCTGTATGCGCATATCGATACACAGAAGAATACACATGCAAATAAATAAGTGTGTGTGTGTGTGTGTGTGTGTGTGTGTGTGTGTGTGTGTGTGTGTGTGTGTTTAGGAGACCACCAGTTTTATGGGGATGAATGTACATTACTTATGCATAATCCCTGCTGTTGATGAAATACAAAACAGAGAGGTAAACTTAGACATTGGGGAATGAGTAAAAATTTGCTGCAGAAAAGTAGATTGAAAGTACAGGATGATGTCTCTGCAGGATACCATCAGAAATTTGTTTTAAAAAGTTGCTCAAAGTTAAGCATTTGCCTTGGACTGTTATCTGGACATCTTTTCAGGAAAAAGGGGAAACCTTTGACTGAGCACAGATAAAATCAAGGAGTCTGGAGAAATAACTCTGCCCACCTCTCTCTTTCCTTCATGTGTTCATTGAGCAGAAAATAGCCATGGAGAAAAGGGGGTGGACAGCTGCTGTGTTCTTGCTTGTCAGTTTTCAGTTGGATAGAAATGCACAGAGAGAATACCAGCAGAGGCTCATGGTCCCAGTCTGCTGTCACTTAATAGCTGTAATGTTTGCCTTTGGTAGGTATTTTGTCATCTCCCTTGCTGTCATCTGTCACTTCCTGTGCTTGTCAGTGTGCCTTCCCTACCTCAGTACTTGGGGCCCAAGTGCTAAGCATTAAAGAAATTAGAGGCTGTAACATCTTTGTCTCTTAATTACTGAGTGAGCTTGGATGCCTGGAGCTTCCTAGCATCAGCAGGCCAACAATTTTAATAGCACTCAGTCCTTACTGCCCATCATAGAAAGATTGTCGTTCTACTTCTGTAACTCATTACCTGAGATTCATCTGTAATTAGACATACCACTGTGCCAGGAAAGTAAGCATGGAAAAGAAATGGAAGTTAAAAGTGACAATACAAAAAGGACCTTTGACTCTTTTTAAATCTTTCTTCATGAGAACATCAGCCTGTAGATTCTTTTGCTCTGTCATCAGTGCCTACCAAATCCTTGTCTTTGGTATACCAATTGCTATTAACAGTTTCTTAGCTCCCAGTAACTTATTCCTTAGTTAAAACAATCAATTAGCACAATCAGATATACAGTAGTAATCTGTGAAGGAGCCATGGAAAATGGAAAAAGGATGTAAAAGAGGTAATGATGATTAGTGTTTAAGATTAAGTAATAGTTGAGAATGGATAAAACGAACAAACAAAGACAAAGGAAATTCATAGTTTCTGTAAAGTGGTCTGAGAACCCAGCTGATGCAGTTAAAATGGAGCATTCTTTTCTTGGCTTTGCTCCTCATAGTGACTTTGTCAATATTATTGTTACTATTATTTTTAATTTCAGTATTCCAACAAATGTCTATTTTTGATTCTGATTTCTGACATTACGTTTGCTGTGTACTTCTCCTTGCCTCCATTTCTGCTCAAACATTTTCTTTTCCCTTTTCATGAAACATCATGTTTTAATCTTTTTTTCCTAATCCCTTCATAAATTCTGAGCTTCCACATTTATGACTCCATGAATCAGATTAATTCCTTAGCTTCTACTCTCTGAGAACTAAGTATAGACAGACATTTGTCAGTTAAAAACTCCTTGAAACAGACCAGCAGCTTTTTCCACAGCAAAATGAGATTCTCAGGACCCAGTGTCAGATATAACAGTAATAAACTCTGGAGTCCAAATGCTGGTTTTGTAATCATTCTGCCGCTTCCTAGCCAAGTGACCTTCGGCAAGTCACATACCCTCTAAATATCTGAATTTCTTCATTTGTAAAATAGGTGAAAAATCTTAATATTGATTTTGGTATAAGTTCATCAATGTCCACAAACAAATTATCATTTTCATGAGAGATAAAGATAGGAAAATTCTGAGAACAGTGATATGGCCCATAATAAGTGTTATATGAATATTGCATGTCATTTCTATTGCTATTCATGTTTATTAGTATTATATATTATAATCTATATTTTGTGAACAACTGGCCATTTCGATGGAGTTTATGCTCTTTTTTATTCATCTTTTCAAGAACAAATCACTTTTCGCACAGTGGAATAGTGCTGGCAAGTTGCTTCCATGAGGAGTAGGTGCATGTAATTCCTAGTAAGGAGTTTGAGTAGCACTTTTTTCCCCACATTTTTCAGTGTTATTCATATTAAATAGAGAGTTACAGTGTTGTGACTTACAAAACAAAAAAGAAAGAATTCCTAGTGCCTCTTTCCTTAATTGCTGAATGGAGGTGACCTGCCATAGATTATTTTTACTTCATACTTTCTGCCAAGATATGGAATGGTGACTATCCAGTACTTGAGAGAATCACATAAATATAACAGAAACTTAGTTAGCAAGGGAAGCAAGGGAATTTTTGCTTGCAAAACCTGTTTTAAGTTGTTAGCTAGCACAAGATATGCTTAAATATAAAAATCAGATTGTAAATAATTTAGTCTCTTGATACCAATATTTCATGCTCACATATTTTCAGTTGTTGATTATTCATTTTCAATAGAGTAGAGCACAGGAGCTTGGAAGATGGTTCAGTGGTTAAGAGCACTGACTCATTTTCCAGAGGTCCTGAGTTCAATTCCCAGCAACCACGTGGTGGCTCACAACCATCTATAGTGAGACCTGATGCCCTCTTCTGGCATGCAGATGTACATACAGACAAAGATTTCATATAAATAAATGAATTTTTAAAAAATAATAAACTACATCTTACTTGATAAGTTAAGAAGCCTCTAATTTTATTTTTTATTTGTACAGAGTCCAGGAAAATCCTAGCACCTTATAATAATAAAATATATAAACATATACAGAGTTTGAGATAACTTTTAAATATGTAGTCAACCATTGCAAAGTAAGTACATGAGTCCATTTCCTCTTACTTTAACAAAATAAGTGAGGCTAAGTTTAGTATAAATAAAATTAGTTTATTAAGTTTTACATTTGGAACACTGAAAGTTCAATCATCATACCACCAAGTCTGAGAATGCTGGGTTGCTTGCACAACAGTCACAGATAATTGTACTGTAGGAATGCATGCCAGATGAGGGCATCACATACTTAGAGAAATAGATATAAACTCCTTCTTGGCCCCACCTCTTAATGATCCTATTACCTCTTAATATCATTAAACCAAGGACCATGAATCCTTCAGTGAAACCCTCTACACATAGCAATATTGCAGTACAAGATTAATTTTTTTTTATTTTTTACATTTTATTGTTTTTAGATTTTGTTTTTCAAAAAATAACTGCATTTGCTATTACTGTGAGATTGCTACTATACTTGTACTTTTCATAGATTCTTGTTTTGTATCATGTTTTGTGTACACCAATTTTCATAGAAATTATGATATTATTCTCATGCACTTAATTAACTACTCATAAATGATTTATGCCATCTTATTGTTTTAATTAGTAGACTATTTTATGGTCATTTTAGGTTCATGAAAAACTGAATGAAACTGTTGCTCTGTGTTTTCTTATCTATTCCTTCCACATTTCTCTGTTACTAAGATTGGGGTTCTTTATGTTTGGACAAGCATATAATGGCATGTGTCTACCACTTTAATGTCATGTGGAATAGTTTCATTTCCCTACCACTCCACCATAAAGCACCTTTTCATTCTTCCTTCACTTCCCAAATTTCTTTCATCCACTGTTTCCATGATTTTACCTAATATTTTTGGACTGGCATTATTCCAACCAAAACAAAATCTAGAGTCCTGAGAATCATTTTCTGAGTATCTTTATTTTTTTTACCAGTCTGAGACTGCAGACATAGCCTTTCCTCTTTCCAGAATTCTCGTTTTCTGGTCACCCCCACCTATACTTCCTGCCTGGCTACTGGCCAATCAACATTTTATTAAACCAATACAAGTGACAAATCTTTATAAGGTACAAGACCCTTGCCCCACAGTATAGCCTCTTTGGAATAATTATCTGAATAATTTTATTTTATTTGCAATTTTGTACCTAATATTTTAGTGATATCTTATTTTATGTTGTAATAAATAAAGCTTGCATAAACATCAAAAGGGCAAAGCTACGTCACTAGGGGTCAGGCAGTAGTGGCACACACTTTTAATTTCAGGATTTGGGAAACAGAGGCAGATGAATCTCTATGAGTTCCATGTTGCTCTGGGCTACACAGAATCAATGCTAAAAGAAATCCAGGTGGTGGTGTACTTTTAATCCCAGTACTAGGGAGTCAAGCCTTTAATCCTATCACTAGAGGAAACATAAATTGGGAGGAGAGAGATGCTTAGTCTGCTGAGTCTGCTTAGTCAGTTTAGTCGGCTTAGTCTCCATTTGCCCAACCTTGGTGAAGGTAAGACTTCTCTAGTGGCTTGGCTGCTTTGCTTTTCTGCTTTTCAGGTTGAACCCCAATATCTGACTCTGAGTTTTTATTATTTGTGCTACATTTAATATGATATTAGTTTGTCCATTTTTATTCTATTCCAAGTAGTAATAATATAGTTTTTACTGACAACATAAAAAAGCCTTCTAAAAATGAAAGCTGTTAGTGAAGTTATAAAAATCAGGAAAGATAATTGTCAGATCATTATGTGAAATAGAACCTTGGAGGAATGTTCAAATGTCAAACAAGACTCCAGTGTTTTAAGTCGTCCCTTACTCCATTGCAACATTCACTGGATTAAAAAAAAAAAAGACAAGGACAATTAAAGCTCTTGTCTGTGTAGTATTATGGTTGACCCATTCACTTTATGTTCAGAAAATCTAGTTAACACTGGCTTGACTATCAATGCATTTTAACAAACACTGGTCAGTGTGATTACTTGAAAGCCTTTGTAGTGAGAATGATCTTAAAGCATAGTGTAAATAAACCCTTGATTGAGCTGTCTCACAAACACAACTGTGATTTATGTAAAGCTCTTTGATTGTATGCCTGCCTGCCTGTGATTGTGTCTGTGGACCTCCCTTATAATAAGTAGTAATTAACTTTTGGATGTGTGTTTGTGGTAAGAAGGCAGTTTTACAGTAGCTCTTGTTATCATTCCCTGCCAAATATTACATAAACATATGCAAAAGACTACTGGAGCATGAGTGGTCAATCTTAATTCTTGATTCTTTAGCATGACTTTGACTCTTGGAAAAGCAAATCTCTTTATTTCTTTGAGTAGGTGAGATCTTGATGTGCAGTGCCCTTTTTATATTTCTCTTACTGTACTCCTGGACTTGAATATATACAGTTTTCAAAATTATCACAGTATAAGTGAATGTTAAAAATTTTGAGTTATATACATTTAGAATCAGTATTTCTAAAGACTCTCATAAAATTGAGGATATACTATAAACTGTGTTGTACTTCAAAAATGAAATTAACAAATGTTAAGTAATATTGAAATACAAAAAGTATAAACAAAACAAGTTTCTGTACTCTGATAAGCCTCTCCACCCACATAGCAATCCAAGTCATCCAAATCAAACCGAATTAGAAAAAGCCCAGATTTATGAACACTGGATAAGGAAAATGTGGTATAATTACACAATGGCGTACTACACAGTGGAAAAAAGTAATGGCATCTTAAAATTTGAGGGCAAATACGTGGATCTAGAAAACATCATATTGAGTGAGGTAACCCAGACCCAGAAAGACAAATATAGTATGTACTCACTCATAAGTGGCTTTTAGACATAAAACAAAGAAAAACCAGCCTACAATTCACAATCCCAGAGAACCTAGACAACAATGAGGACCCTAAGAGAGACATACATGGATCTAATCCACATGGGAAGTAGAAAAAGACAAGATCTGAGTAAATTGGGAGCATGGGGATCATGGGAGACAGTAGAAGGGGAGGGGAGAGTCAGGGAGGGTATCAGAGAAAAATATGTAGCTCAATAAAAACAATTTTTTAATAATAAAAAAGCCCAGGTTTAATGGGTAAAATGCTCCCGGGTGATTTTTCCGGATCTCCAGAGAGGATACTTGGAAGAGAAACTGGAAACCACCTGTCTGTTTTCTGGGAAACAGTTTAAATACCCTGTGGGAGTGGTCTTGAGCATCTCTGGAGAAGGAACCATGTTTGGTGGACTTTTTCAGATGAGAGAGGGTTTGAGGAGAGATAGATGGGAGAGTAATTGAGGTTGAGCATCCACTAGAACAATCTCAGACTCTTTGGGTATAGGGATGCCAGGAGCTGGGGTGGGGCTTCCATCAGAACAAACCTGAAATGATTGGGGAAATAATAATTACTAAATTATATGCACATTTGTTAAAGAATTGTACTGAGTCTGTAATTCATACAGTATACAAACTGCAACCTTTTCAGAAATTATTAAGGAAATATTCCCTTTATTTTCACCTCTGACTCTTTTGCTCTCAGGGTACAAAGATGAATGATTAAAATTCAAAAATCCATTTATACAGATTCATAATCATGTAATTTTGCAAGTGTTATAGCAGATTGCTAAAATGTTTTAGCATTCTTTCTCTTAAGTGTTAGATGAAAAAGATGTCTGTCCATTGTAAAAACTGAAAATTAGAAATTGTGTATCATCCCTGCCAGAATACTAATATCCTTATGTGTTGTATCTAGAAAACTCAAGTACCAATGCCTGTGTTAACACTCCAGAATCCTGTTTAGTGATAGATTGTGATAGTACTTAATCTTTATACAGTAACCAAGCCCTTGTTAAGAATGTATCTCACATGGTTTATGAAGATATTAATCGTCTTTTTTTCAGTCTAGGGTGAATTGACAGGTATTTGAAAATATTTCTCACCCAAATGTGAAAATAGAGACTTAAACAAAGCAAATAACACATTTTTCTAAAAAAAAGTGTTAAACTTTTCATGTAACATATTTTGATAATATTCTTTCCTCTGTAACCCTCCTCCAACGATCCTTCACACTTTCCTGCCCACCGAACTTCAAGTTTTCTCTAAAAAAATACTAACTAAACAAACAAATTAAAAAAAAAACAAACCTAATAAAAAAGGAAAGAAAAAAATAAAAACTTGAAAAGTCACACACACATCCACATACATAAAAAAAAAGACTCCATTTTGTGTTGGATAACTACTCTGGGGCATGAGGCATAGGACCTTCCCTTCAGTATGATAGATAGACCCACTGACATTTCACTGAAGAAAATTTATATTCCCTTTCTCATCTGCTGTCAATTGCAAGCAACCCCTTGGTGAGGGGTGGGTCTTTATGTATGCTTCCCCTTTTCAGTTCTGCTGTCTTATTTTAACCTGTGCTGTCACAATCTCTGTGAGTTCATATATGTGTTTGTCCTGTTGTGGGATTTTGTTTAATTTAACTTTGTATTTTGATGGTGCCTGAAAGAAAGCTGTTCTTATGCAGACTAATATGACTGCCTAATTCATATTCAAATGCAATTTATGTTATAGTTCTTGTACCTATGTCATTCAAAGATAAAAAGGAACCAATATAATAACTACTCAAAATATGATTTCATAGTGTAGTGCCTTTATGTTTAATGGTAAAAATTAAACATGATGAAAACATCATTGATCTCAAACCATGAAGCATTACATTTTTAATTAATCTGAATTATGTAGTTATATGCTTTTCTAATCAAGTATAACTTAAGGCTCCTGGGATGTTCATCTTCAGAAACAATATTTTTAAGGAGATTGAGGAATTTTCATATCTTTAACTTTCAAACTGCAGGTGGCCCTCTTGATCTTTCAGCTTAGTTGTTATGTTAGTAACTTTTGTTCTACTTTCTTGTTGCCCTCTAAGTACTTAGAAAATATTTTTACCCAGATTAATAGATTTCCTCTTGAAACTTATGGTTATCCTATTATTGGTTTATGGGCAGCATGGCGTTGCTTCCTCACATGTAGAAGATTTTTTTTTCAAATATTACTTAGTCAACATTTAGAATACCTGTGATCTCCTTCTGCAGTTGAACTGGCTAAGTATAAATTATACTGTTAATAATGCTTACAAGACTACACCAGTGGTGTTGTATTATACAAAAAGAACAATAAAAACCAAATGATGTCATTCATTTTCCTTCCTCTTGTTTTCAGTGTAGCATTCTGAAGGCATATTAATGAGTTGCACAATAGCCCAGAATGGAGTGTAATAAAAGTTTATTTATTTGGGGACAAAACTCATAGTAAAGATAGAGATCCATGGTCATCTGTTTATGCTGGAAGCTGGATACTGAATCCAGCAGAAAAGGGGGCCTGCACAGGGTTTTCATCTGCACTCAGACCATGCCCAAAATGGGCTGGTATCTAAAAGGCTATTGGCTGAAGGAGTTCCCACAACTGCATTCTATGTTAAATTCTGTGTGATATATGTCATATATATATATATATATATATATATATATATATATATATATATTCTTGTAGTACTGCCACTTTGTCCCATGATAAACACATGTGGTGTTTTTGGAGTATCAAAATAAATGGCCATGAATACCTATGGATACAATTTCAGATGTTAAGTTGTGATTCAACTATATCTTTACACATTCTCAGAGTAATTTTACAGGAATATTCTAGTTGCATTAATGTTAAGTATCCATAAATGTTTAGGAAAATTATGGGCAGAGGTAAATTAGTGGATAACATAGTGATTAATTTGAATCTTGAAGTGTAATAAATAATAATAGAATGGTACATTTTTATAAGCTGAAAATCTGAATTTTCCTTTTCTAAGTAAGTAAAGAATATGCATTAACTACTTTTCAAGATACTAGATTAGTCTAAAATATGAGGGGACAATGGAAATAGTGCTAGAAAGATAGTTCATGCCAGTACTTGATTATGTTAAAACTATAAGTCACCATAGCCAAAAGATTGTTGGCACTAAAGGTCTAATACTAAGATGTTCATCAAGTAATGAAATTATAACTCCAAATGTTCATGATGTGTATCTTATAAATATTCTTGTAGTACCACTATAAAAAGTCACTGATACAAAACTGACCTCAAAAATAACGCACATGGCATTACTGCAGTTGGACTGTTGTCCTGGAGATTCACAGAGGAAGCCTCCTAGGAATTATTTGTATTTTCCTTTTGTGTAAAGTTTTTGTCTAGAAACTCACTGTGCAAACAGTAGCTATTTTATAGCATCTGCTTCTGCTGAGGGAAAAGGAGCCTTTTATTTAGAGACTATCAGTTGCCATTTCCTCACTGCACAATGGACCTATAAAAAGGTGAACATTCCAATGATGGCAAAGGAAGCCTGAGCTTTTAACATCAGGGTCCCATGTAAACATTGAATCTACCAATGTTTTCTTTTTACTTTGCATGCCATTACATCTAAGACTTTAAGAAAAAATAAGTTAATTCATAACCATAACACAAAAACTCCCAAACTTCACTTTTTAATTTCAAATCCAGGAGTATGTGAAATGCTGTCGCAATGTTTTGTGTAAGCTTGCTAATTTGCATAAATATTACTTTAATCTTCTTATGGTATTAGCAAAGTAATTTCATTATAGAAGTAATGATGTCAAAATAGCCCATAGAATATTCTTTTTAATCATCATGGAATTGTTTTCAATGTATCTATTGTTATTTCATCTAAATGATTGGGGAGGTTCATGATTAGTCCTTTTCAATGTGATGACATTTACTACCTTTATGACTTACCAGCTGTTACTGACTCCTGACAGTTTCACCTGTCAGTTTATTATTCTGCCAAAGCCAGCTTCTCAGTGGTCTGCCTAGCATTTTTGTTTTGTTTTTTACAGAGCTTGATCCCATGATCATACATGCTAAGGAAGTGCTATTCCCGCTGAGCCCTACCCTCTGGCCTCTGTTAGTTGTCTCTTTTTATCATTAGTATTTAGACTGTTCTTAACAAAACCTTCTGAATAAATTGAAATGTTTTGTTATTTGTTTTCTGTTTTAATGAAACTTTTACTTGTTAGTAGTTCTCATCATCTTTTAACCTTAATTGCTTGCCGCTACAATCACAGCTTATTTATTATATCTCAATGTTAGTCTCTTCTGGGATATTTCATACAAGTGCAAACACATAATTCTTACCCTTTCTCTGTATCTTTTTAAACAAAGAATATATTTTCTAGGTATATGTTATGTTATCAAAGTATTGTAAGACATACAACATTTGGGCTGTTTATACATTTTTGCTATTGTGTAGCACTAACAATACCCATTATTTGGAGGGATTTCTCTCTTCTTACATTCTTAATTTTTAAGATCTTTACCTTTTTACTTTTATATTACTGTTATGTTACATTTGAAACAAAGGGGCTCAAGTGTAGAAATTTTATTGTAACAAGAAATATGATAGAAATTATTCCAATTATAAATTGATTTACTATATGTCTCTTTAAATGTAATTTAGAAAGTATATTCTGAAATCCTTTTTTAAAAATTTTTATTAATAGGGCTGTGTATGTGTGTATGTACTGAACATTCAATTCAGTGCTTAATATACAATAGCATGTGCTTTATTATTTAATTATAAGCAAAGCCCTATAATAATACTTCTAGTTTTATCTAAAGCATATAGTTTCTTACTTTAAGAGAGTCTTGCATATCTACTTTGGTCATCACATGTCTTTTAGTAATATTTTTGTTTAATATTTTTGTTTTCTATTTGGTACCATCAGCTACTAAGCAGAGCATTTACTCAACATTGCTCTATTCAAAGAGCAGCATTGTAAAAAAAAAAAAAACAAAAACAAAACAAAAAAAAAACCACTGTTGTACCAATATAAACCATGTGGAAACCATTATATTCTATCCTTTCCAAGGCTTTAGGTTCTGTATTTTGAGTCTTAATCACACTGTCAATCACTAAGACTTCCCACAACACAGTGCAATGACAGTTCATAGTGCGATACTAAATTGCTGTGAGACTATTTGTTCTTCAGATATATTTACATATCCATAAACACCTCTATATTAGGTATCAATTCCATGTTGAGAAATTAAAATGTGAGGTTTTTAATCTATATGATTAAAAAACACATAAAAGCAACTTAAATTGTTTAACATTGAAATCTGGACTTTCAAAATGAACTCATTTCCAAATTAAGACAATAACACTGGAGACCAGGAAGAAACCAAGTCCTTTTTTTTTTTTTAGTTTTTTTTTCCATTCAAAAATTTCCACTTCCTCCCCTCCTCCCATTCCCGTCCTGCTCTGCCACTCACCCTCTTCCCTCCCCCTCCTTAAGAGAGGGCAGGGTACCCTCCCTGTGGGAAGTCCAAGGCCCTCCCCCCTCCATCCAGGCCTAGGAAAGTGTGCATCCAAATAGACTAGGGTCCCAAAAAGCCAGTATATGCAGTAGAAACAGGTCCCAGTGCCATTATCAATAGCTTCTCAGTCTGCCCCCATTGACAGCACATTCTGTGAGTCTGGTTTGATCACATGCTCATTCAGTCCTGGTCCAGCTGGATTTGGTGAGTTCCAATTAGATCAGGCACACTGTCTCAGTGGGTGGACCAACCCGTCGTGGTCCTGACTTCCTTGCTCATCTTCTCCCCTCCTTCTGCTCTTCAACTGGACCTTGGGAGCTCAGTCCATCACTCTAATGTGGGTCTCTGTCTCTATCTCCATCCATGGCTGGACGAAGATTCTATGGTGATATTCGAAATAATCATCACTGTGATGGTGGGGCAAGGCCAATTCAGGCACCCTCTCCTCTGCTGCCCAAGTACCTAGCTGGGGACATCCCCGTGAACACCTGGGATCCCCTCTAGAGCCAAGTCTCTTGCCAACCCTAAAATGGCTCCCTTAATGTAGATATCTTCTTCCCTGCTCCTATATCCGCCCTTCCTCCATCTCCACCCTCCCACTCCCCCAAGCTCTCCCCAGTCCTCCCCTTCTCCCTTGCCCCCACGGGGGGGCATCTAGGTTGTTTCCAGGTTCTGGCTATTACAAATAATACTGCTATGAACATAGTTAAAGAAATGCTTTTGTAGTATGATTGGGCATCTCTTGGGTATATTTCCAAGAGTGGTATTGCTGGATCCTGAGGTAGGTTGATTCCTAATTTCCTGAGAAATGGCCACACTGATTTCCAAAGTGGTTGCACAAGTTTGCATTCCCATCAGTAATGGATGAGTGTTCCCCTTACTCCACATCCTCTCCAGCATAGGCTGTCTGTGGTGTTTTTGATTTTAGCCATTCTGGCAGGTATAAGAAGGTATTTCAAAGTTGTTTTGATTTGCATTTCCCTGATCGCTAAGGAAGTTGAACATGACCTTAAGTGTTTTTTGACCATTTGAACTTCTTCTGTTTAGAATTCTCTGTTCAGTTCAGTACCCCATTTTTTAATTGGGTTAATTAGAATTTTAATGTCTAATTTTTTGAGTTCTTTATATATTTTGGAGATCAGACCTTTGTCTGATGTAGGGTTGTTGAAGATCTTCTCCCATTCAGTAGGGTGCCTTTTTGTCTTAATGACTGTGTTCTTTGCTTTACAGAAGCTTCTCAGTTTCAGGAGGTCCCATTTATTCATTGTTGCTCTTAATGTCTGTGCTAATGGGTTATACGTAGGAAGTGGTCTCCTGTGCCCATGTGTTGCAGTCTACTTCCCACTTTCTCTTCTATCAGGTTCAATGTGGTCAGATTTATATTGAGGTCTTTAATCCATTTGGACTTGATTTTTGTGCACGGTGATAGATATGGATCTATTTTCATTTTCTACAGGTTGAGATCCTGTTATGCCAGCACCATTTGTTAAAGGTGATTTTTTTTTCTTCCATTGTATAATTTTAGCTCCTTTGTCGAAAATCAGGTGTTCATAGGTTTGTGGGTTAATATCCGGGTCTTCAATTCAATTCCATTGGTTGATGTCTCTGTTTTTATGCCAATACCAAGGTGTTTTCATTACTGTAGCTCTGTAATAGAGTTGGAAGTCAGGGATGGTAATATCTCTGGAAGTTCCTTTATTGTATAGGATTGTTTTGGCTATCCTGGGTTTTTTGGTTTTCCATATAAAGTTGATTATTGTTCTCTCAAGGTGTGTGATGAATTTTGTTGGGATTTTTATTGGTATTGCATTGAATTTATAGGTTGCCTTTGGTAGGATTGCCATTTTTACTATGTTGATCCTACCAATCCAAGAGCATGGGAGATCCTTCCATTTTCTGGTGTCCTCTTCAATTTCTTTCTTCAAAGCCTTAAGGTTCTTGTCAAATAGACCGTTCAATAAACTAAGTCAGTTATGTTAGAATGCTAGTAAATGTTTCTTTGAAAGGTCATCTCCATTACTTCTTCTAGTGTTCACCTTATGGGCTTTTCTTTTTAAACTCTCTTCATCCTTTTCTCTGTAAAATGATAATGTGTTCTATTAGTTAAACTTGACTAAATAGAAAACTTTATAAAATATTTAATGTGTTTAAGCAAACTGAATCAATAGAGAATGTTTTACTATTCAAACAATGCCCATAATCACAGTTTTTTTTAGGGATCTTTAAAAGAAAAGAGTTAAACAATGAGTCATTTTTATAAAGATTGTGTTCTAATGCTGTAACTTTGTCATACTTATAGATGTGTTTTTATTTGTTTGCTTGCTTTAAGACAAGGTCTCACTATGTAACCCTGGCTGGCCTAGAAGTTGCTATAAAGAGTAGGTTGGTCTCAAACTCAAAGATGTACCTACTTTTGCCTTCTGAGTTATGAGTAGTATTTTTGTTTGAAGTTATTGGTCAATCAATGTAACTTTGAAGTTCTTTACTCATAAATGTGATTA
The DNA here is from genome assembly GCA_004026605.1 of Ondatra zibethicus. Taxonomy (NCBI): domain Eukaryota; kingdom Metazoa; phylum Chordata; class Mammalia; order Rodentia; family Cricetidae; genus Ondatra; species Ondatra zibethicus. The sequence goes on from PVIU01006826.1 coordinate 94,291, forward strand.
AATTCATATCTTCAGAATTCTAAATTCATGAATAAGTATTGAATTAAAAACTCCTACAATGAAAATAGATATATAAAAATGTTTTAATTTTAATTCTGTTGATGATAACCCCTTCCATTTGGTATTCAAATTTTCCCAGTTATCAGTAGGGAAGGGAAACTGTGTCTTCTCTGAGAATGTAATAAAATGAAAATATTACTTCCTTGTTTCTATTGATTTAGGAGGTATTTCAATTTTATTTAAAATTTGAAATCGTTATTTTGTTTTTAAAAATAGTTTGGTAATTGTTAATGTGTTCATTTTTTTGTGATAATGCTTTAGGATTTCAACCTAATAGAAAATACATTTTATTAATGCTAAAAATGAAAACAGAAGAAAGTACAGATATTTCCTGATAGTACGTTGTTATACTTTACAAACAGAAATTAACATGAAAATAAAAGTGATTGAAAAGTATTGTAATTTTAACAGCCTGTTTTCATTTGTATGTGTGTAGATGATTAATAATTTCAAATATATTCTGAGTAAGCACAAGTATGATGTAGATTAGTCTTTAAAAAGTTATATATTGTAGACATATGCTTTTGTAGTTCCAAAAAAATAGAAAAGTGACAGTGTGGAATTGTCAAGTCTGCAGAATATCTTACCTTGAGATTATACAGAACTGATTTTGAATAAAAAGTAAAAACTTCATCCTCCAGCCTTGCTCTTTCATTATACTAGACTAGAAAAAATATAGAAATCAAACTATCACCATGTTATGATTTAAAAATTTATCCACACTTGAGACCTTTGCACCATTGTGCTATTTTAACATAACCTCCTTCCGTCACATACAAAAAATAGACTCAGACCATTATAGTTCAGGCAGAAATATATTATGATTGTATTCTCCTGCAAACTTTTTGCAACTTGAATTTAAAAAAAATGTGTGTGTGTGTGTGTGTGTGTGTGTGTGTGTGTGTGTGTATGCTGAATGCAGTAATCTAGGAAAAGTCTCTATATAACAGTGAGCATGGTATTTTTCTAGACAATGTTGGTCTCAGAGGTCCCCATTAAAAAGAATAAGGATTGCTATTTCTCAAGCCTTGTCAGATACTGGGTATATTACCTGCATACAAAATGGAGGCATTGCTGATACCAGACTACCTTTATGATAACCTTCTTTATATACTTAACAGGACATACCAACTGCTGTATGCATTATTTCAGTGTTACCAGAGCTTTTTGCTTGTAAGCCTGCGTAAGAAATACACAGAGGAAGAAATCACAGGCCTTGGATTGTGAAATGTCTAATTCATTCACAGTGAGGCAGTGTTCAGATGAACTATAGCAGATTTAATGAGCAATCTAGGACAGAGACACATGTACTGGACACATCAGGGAGTGAGATTACATGTACAGGGACTAATTAGCATGAAATATGAATACATTCATATAAGTCGTCTTGATCTATTGGAGTTCTTCATTATTGGGAATGATTTTTGCATGAAATTAATGAAGAGAAATTCAGGAGTTATGGTGTATAAAGAATTTTAAAATAGTATGTTAACTTTTTGAATCTGTGAAGTCTTTCATATCTACAGCCAAAAAAGGTTGTAGATCATAAAATAGGGTGATCAAGTGAACGAATATTGGCCCATTTCCTACAACATCTGAAATACATTTGGTAGGGAGCAGGAAATGTCCTTCAGATAACTAGTCAACTAATTAACAAGGACTTTGAACTTGGTCTCTTAGTAGGTAAACACTAGATATTAAACATAATCTTGCATTTTTAATAAGGTAACATGGGAATAGTATATTCCAGAAATGCACCTCTAGTCAGAGGCACAGAGCTTGGTTTTAGTTGCTTAGGAATTTTATGTAGCTTTGGCAATGATACTTGTGCGTGGAATGATATTTCAAATTTATTTAATTCTAATTGAAATTTTTAAAATTCAAGGTTATAATACTCATTTGAATATTAGGCATTTAGTGAAAATGCTTTCTTCCTTAATTTCACATTTTAAAATTTACATATGAGATTTCAAAGCGTAAGTTTCAATGCAACTTGATATACCATGGATGGCTGATATCCATGGGAGGCCTGTCTGTATTTAAAGGCAAACAGTGGAGGAGGAATGGGTGGAGGCTGGGAGGAGAGGCAGGTGGAACTGGGAAGAGGGGTGAGAGGGAAAACTTTGATTGAAATGTAAAAGTTAAGAAACAAAAAAACAACTTCCCAGGTGGTGGTGGTAGTGTGCACATTAATCCCAGCACTCTGAAGGCAGAGGCAGGTAGATCTCTTAGTTCTGACAACCTGGTCTACAGAGAAACCCTATTCAAAAAATAAAACAAAACAGAGTAAACACAGCTAGTTTCTGGAATTGTTATTTTCTCTCTTCTCCTATTCTTCAAAACAGTTTGAAATTGGATTGTAAAATATATACTTTTATGTTAAAATACTGAATGTTAACATCTCATTTTTATTTTACTTTTGTAACTTTTTTTGTATTTTGTTTTGCTAAACATCTTATAAACTGCTATGGAAATTAGTGTGAAAGGAAATTCACTATTTTTCACATGTAAAATTAGAGAGAGAGTAATAAGTAGAATAGTTTCATAAAGTGGCATAGGACTGTGCCGACTAGCAGTGAAATAGACTGCACATGGTACATGAACTCACACCTCGTGCACAGGAAATTATGTAAGTGGTGTGGTGAATTATTGGAGATGGTGAAATAAACTACAATATTAGAGTAAAGGTATAATTGATCAGCATTTTATATATCCTGGTCTAAACAAGTCAGTGAGTATAAAACTCTATTCATTTGACTATTGTGCTACCTCTTGAGAGTTGACTAGCCAGAGGTAAATCATGAGTCAGACTGGTTCTTCGTATGAATACACTTACATTATCCCTCCCATTTTCCCCTGTCAAATTTCTGACTTTTTTTCTAATTAATGTTACAACAACATACTGCGTTCATTTAGTGTTGTTCATATATACAAGTAAAGTCTATAGAGTACATACAGGGAAGTAACTGACCACTGGGTTTTGATAGCCTGTCATGAGGATCATTCCAAGAGAAATGCAGTCCCCCTCATTCACCAGACATTAACTACCTGTAGATTTTCATCTAGGTGTGTGACCTAGTGAAGTTCCCTCATCCATATTGTCATGTTGATTGGTGTGGTTGTTATGTAGTTCTTGTTTAGGTAACTGTATTATTGAGAGTTTGTGAGAACAGACAGCACCCCTTTCTTTTTTTTTTATTTTTTTTTATTTATTTTTTTTTCCATACATTGTTTTGTTTTATTTTTTCCATTCAAGAACATAATTAAAGATAAAAAAAATTTTTTTTC